>QNTS01006288.1:2203-14742 GCA_003317085.1 Hucho hucho | reverse complement strand
TGTGTGTGTGTGTGTGTGTGTGTGTGTGTGTGTGTGTGTAATGTGTGTACTAGGCCCAATAGTGACACATAACTCTAGTTGTGGCTGGCAGTAGCTCTACTTACTCTTATTATAACTATTTGAGCCTGAGGAGTATTGCCTAATGCAGACCTGGCCCACTTATTGGGAAATATCTGTGTGGTTCTGTGTTATCTATCAGCTAACTCTATTTGCCCTAGATAAATGAGACGTGTGTGTGCGCAAGCTTTTCAGGACTATTAGGTGAGAGATAAATAGAAAACCAGATCAACAACTGAATACATTTTCAGAATGTTTATTTCAACTCTGATATAGATTTGAGGTCAAAAAATATTTTTCTATATATAAAAATGGCTTATTTCACAGTTCATACAACATTTCATGTAGGCTACTTCACTGTAGTTATTATCACATTTGCATTTTCAGTGCAGTATATTGAACAGGTGAGACTGGTGTCACTACAAAACATTGTTTATATGCTACATATGCCATTTGGCAATGTGACACTGTATGTTGAGCACCATTTCAGCACAGTCTCTGGCACAATCCCATTCATAGTCATTGATCAAAGTCCAGTGGGTGAATGTGTGCCCTCCCCTGTTGTTTTTATAGTTTTACCCAGCAGAGTGGGTTATTTCCCAGTGTGTCTCTGTGTGTTGACCGTTGACACGTCAACTTTAAACATCTGTTATCAGTTTCGTGCTTTATGAGTCATCCCTCCGCGAGCTATGCGTCAGGAACTAACAGCCCTGGAACTTTTCCACTGAAACACTTTTTCTGTCTCTGAATTTCACCACTTCCTCAAACTTTCCAAACACAGTCACTGAGATCTGGTCGAGGCTGGTCTCGTTCTAGTTGTGAGTTGCTCTTGCTCTCTCACTGTTTCTTCTTTCTCTTGTTCTCGTCGAGCCACGGCTGAGACCCAGTTCTAGGGTGTAGCCTAACCTGGTTGCCGTGAGGCCGGAGACATCGCACCCTAGCCCCGATAATCCCATTGTCCCGCGGGCTCACCAATGTAGATTAACTTCCTCCTGACCCGTCCCGTCCTTTAAATCTGGATTTAAATCGGCCTCTCCACCGGTTCCCGGGAGTTCAGATCAGTTAGATCACAGCCTACCAACAACAAAGCTCCATTCAGAGCCGTTCTCACAGTTCAGAATGCCGCAATGGCCCGGTTTGAGTTTAGGGACAGGGTGGTGAAAGCGTCCCCGGCGCGGCAGCAGTTCCTTCGGCCGGTTCTAAGCACCCTCTCCTCCCCCAGCTCTAGTGACAGTCTCGCCCTCTTGCTGGGGAGGAAATCGGGCGCGACGGACGCCTTCCCCCGGCGTTTCCTTGAATGCCTGTCTGGGCTCACAGGGCTCCGGTTCTCTTTGTCCTCCACCGTCTCCTTCCCACTAAATGTCCTGGTCTTGCATGCGCCCTGAGCGGCCTCATAGTCACTAGACATGGGCTCCTGGATAGTTGGGGTCAGCGGCGACTCAGGTTCTGGCTCGACCTGGGACACCTCCACCTCGACTTGTTCCCGGCTGGCAGTAGTATCCATCGCATCCTCCTCCAGTGTGACCGGGACCAGGTGTGCGGCTCTCTCCTTGGCCAGGCAGGCGGAGTGGTACAGGTCCCGGGCGGAGCGCATGACCACTGAGAGCAGCAGGCTCCGGTGTAGCCTCATACCTCCTCGCTGTGCTCGGGAGGCGTACAGTTTGCTAATGGACACTGCCATGATCCGTTTGGCTTCAGCGCTCACGTCCATAGTTCCTCTTCTTGGTAGATAACCGTAAATACCGCACTGTTCGGTTGACGGTTGGAACAAAAATTTAGAGCGTCAAGCTTTAGAATACTATTCGTTACTATTCATACAATAGTATTCTATCTATACATGAATCTGTACTTGTGTCTTGAGTTCTTCCTTAGTTTACAACTGTCACCAACTGGTGTAGAACAAGATAATGAGAACTACAGAGTAACAGGGCGGTGTTATATTTCCACTCTGACGTAATGAGGCTCGAGCTGCTTCATTCCTCCTCAGTGACAGGATAAACACGCCCTGCCCAGACCTTCCTGCTCAAGCTTAGTTGCCTGCAGTAGATACCATATGGCTGTCTACCTTACAGCATTACATGTCTGCAACCTAGGCTACCTCCTATTGTAACAACCGGTTATAAGTAAGCGTTTCACGGTATAGTCTACACCTGTTGTATTCGGCGCATGTGACAAATAACATTTGATTCGATTTTTTACCTGTGTTGTTGGAAACGCAGACCTCAATATGCTGTTTGGGATTCCAAGAAACTCAATAAAAAATAATCATATGTTATTATAGTAAATTCATTGTAATAATATAATAGACTGCCTGTGTTGTTGGAAAGCCTATGTCAACACCAATCTGCTGCTTGAGATTTCAAGCAACTCAAAATAGAAGTAAATATCATATCTATGTCTATTCATATAGAATACGATTTTATTATAATCAATTTATATGAAGCTGACATAAAATAGAATAGAATTGAATAGACTTCATTAATTGTTGTCAGTGCAGCAACATAAAAACAGATAGTGGTCCTACAGTAGAAAACAACAACAACAAATCTCCCTAATATTCCAAACATGTTGCCCTGTTCCCTTTTAGAGAACTATTGTAGCGTTGTTGTTTTTCTATTGGCATCAAATCCTGCAATATATATCAAGGTTCAGTTACACTATAATTAGCAATTCTCAGAAATCTGTGGGTGGTAAAATATGTAGCTGTATCCGTGTTTCCAGGGAGTTTCTGTTAGTGTTTTTTTTCTCCCTCTATCTAACGTCACCCTCAAACATCCATATATGGCGCATCCGCCCTGGCTGTGAGTTCCCCAGGGGCGCGCAGTGGAAAACACATGACGTGAACGCGCAGCCACGTAACCGCAGCGCACAGCGGCAGTTCCCCCATCTACCCCCAGCGTTCATCAACGCACAGCGGCAGCATCGCAGCCGTTTCGTCATCGCCACAGCTTCCAAATATGGAATTGTCACCGGTACAACAGCACAGCGCCAGTAGCTTGCGCGTCTGGGCTGATTGCTTGCAGCTGTGCTTGGTTTACTAGGAAGAGGCACGATTGAGGTCAAGCGGCAGCTCTCAGTCCAATTTCTATTATTTGTTCTCTGACTGTTGACTGTCTGTGTGACTGTTCTTTTGTTTGCCTATTTCTTTCATTCTTCTAATTGGATTCAAGTACTAATGTGGGCTGTGTGGGATAGTCTCATGCCCTTCTGAACTGTGATATTTTAGCAAAGCTGACTCACTGTACACTTAATATAATTACACATCTCTATGGCACACACATTCTATTATACTCTGAGGTAGAAATGGAATAAGAAGTCACTCTGGGAACCCACCAATGTAGCCTAGTAAAATCCCTGAATGCACCTGAAAAAGCTAATTTCACATGTTAGAATGATTTTACTCCCTGACCTGGTTCGGGTTTCCCCCACCTCTGATTATAGGTAGGCCTATAGATGTGTAATAATATATAATAGACATAGCCTGTTCCACTAAAGACTTGTTCTACCTTGTCATTCCCCCAAAACAAAACATCTTGATCATCCAGTGAGTCAGTCAGTGTTCATGTCAAGTGATGATTTCTCCATTGGACTTGGATCCAGCAAGGTGCCAGCCCAGAAGTGTGTGTGTGTGTGTGTGTGTGTGTTTGTGTGTCTAGTGGATTTGGATCCAGCAAGGTGCCAGTCCAGAAGACCAAGAATAAACATTTGTCGGAATACCCATTTAACTGTGTCAAGATTTCCATCCCACTGAATGTAAAAATAGTCTGCTATGTATGTGTCGCGAATGGCACCCTATTCCCTATAGTGCACTACTATAGGTCCTGTTCAAAAGTAGTACACTACATAGGGAAAGGGCGCAATTTGAGACACAGCCATTTATAATTTTCCGGCCTTAGTGCATTCCATCCACTGAGTGAGTGATGGCTTATGTTTGACGTGCAATGTGTGTGCGTGCGTGTGTGACGTTTGAGATCAGTGAATTTTCACAGTGTAAAAGGGGGAGGAAAGGGGAGGAGGGGGGAGAAAGGGAGGAAGGGTGGGAATGGGGTGTGGGAGAGGAAGAGAAAATATAATACACAGGGCAAAGGGGAAGGGGAGGAGTCAGAACAGAGGGCAAAGGGGAAGGGGAGGAGTGGAGACAGAACAGTGGGTATGAGAGACAGACCCTGAGGAAAGGGTGGGATAGGTAGAGAGAGAGAGAGAGAGAGCGATGTATGATCATATGTATGACCATGTATGACCATATGGCAAATGAATGACCATGTTAGAGTAATATATTTCCTCAGATTACACAGACCCACAAAGAATTTGAAAAAACAAACCCAATTTTGATAAACTCCCACGGCTATTAGGTGAAATACCACAGTATGCCATCACAGCAGCAAGATTTGTGACCTGTTGCCACAAAAAAAGGGCAACCAGTGAAGAACAAACACCATTGTAAATACAACCCATATTTATGTTTATTTATTTTTCCTTTTGTACTCTAACTATTTGTACATCATTACAACACTGTACATAGCCATAATGTGATATTTTAAAAATCTCGATTCCTTTTACACTTTTGTGAGTGTAATGTTTACTGTTAATTTCTGATTGTTTATTTCTATTTTGTTTTATCTATTTCACTTGCTTTGGCAATGTCAACATATGTTTCCTGTGCCAATAAAGCCCTTTGAATTAAATTGAGAGAGAGAGAGTTGGAACGATTTTATGTGGGGGAAGAGGTGTTGGACTCAACACATTTTGGCTCAGTCAGAGAACTTGGCTCTTTCATAGACAAGTCTGTCATTGTCCAATTCTTACACAATGTCCCTCCGGTCAGCAATACAATTTACTTTAAATTCAATAAACTTAAAGGTCCAATGCAGCCGTTTTTATCTCAATATCAAATAATCTCTGGGTAACGATTAAGTACTTTACTGTGAATATTTTCAATTAAAATGGCTGAGAAAAAAAAATATATAGCTTCTTAGCAAATATCAATTTCTCAAGCAAGAATTTTGCTAGGACTATCTAGGGGTGGTCTGAGTGGGGAAGGGGGAACTGAAAATGAGCTGTTATTGGCAGAGAGTTTTGGAACTCTCTTTCTTATTGGTCTATTAACTAATTCAAATCAAATCAAATCAAATTTTATTTGTCACATACACATGGTTAGCAGATGTTAATGCGAGTGTAGCGAAATGCTTGTGCTTCTAGTTCCGACCATGCAGTAGTATCTAACAAGTAATATAACAAATTCACAACAACTACCTTATACACACAAGAGTAAAGGAATGAATACGAGTATGTACATATAAATATATGGATGAGCGATGGCTGACCGGCATAGGCAAGATGCAGTAGATGGTATGGAGTACAGTATATACACATATATATATATATATATATGAGATGAGTAATGTAGGATATGTAAACATTATATAAATGGCATTGTTTAAAGTGGCTAGTGATACATTATTTCATNTGTGCAGTCCTCACTACCCTCTGGAGAGCCTTACGGTTGTGGGCGGAGCAGTTGCCGTACCAGGCGGTGATACAGCCCGACAGGATGCTCTCGATTGTGCATCTGTAAAAGTTTGTGAGTGATTTTGGTGACAAGCCGAATTTCTTCAGCCTCCTGAGGTTGAAGAGGCGCTGTTGCGCTGTTGCGCCTTCTTCACCACGCTGTCTGTGTGGGTGGACCAATTCAGTTTGTCCGTGATGTGTACGCCGAGGAACTTAAAACTTTCCACCTTCTCCACTACTGTCCCCTCGATGTGGATAGGGGGGTGCTCCCTCTCCTGTTTCCTGAAGTCCACGATCATCTCCTTTGTTTTGCTGACATAACGTAATTTAACACATGGTGATGTCACCAGGCAGGCCATAACTCCATCCCACCAAAACAGACTGACATTTCAGGCAGTCTTTTCAAACAGCTCTCACTCTTAAAGGGCATTATCACAATTTTCACAGTATTATTATAACCTCGTAGCGTGACAATATATATAAAACACAGTAAAATCACGTTTTTGACTGCACTGGGCCTTTAAATGAAATAAAAGTATATTAGTGTTAGGATACCACTATTCGTGAAAGAATGTGTTTCCTCATAAAACATTTGTTAATTCTATATGATGAGTTTGACTAGCATAGAGCAGGGCATGCATGAATGACAAGCTAATGTTTCTCTGATCTTGTGATTATTTATTTAATATTGCTGTGTTGTTCAATATGTATAAATACTACAGTACTGTACTACCCTTTTTGGAGGAGGTGTATACATGCAACTGTATAAAGTGCATGCATCCATTATTCAGGGGATGCATGGATTTAGTAGCACTTAACCAAGAAGTTATGCTGTTCTATTCTATTCTGAATTAATATATAATATGCATTTACATCTCTGTTATATCATTACAAAAGCAGATCTGTACAATCCTGACTGTCTAGCTGTGACAGTACCAAATGACAGTACAGTCCATGGCCACATGATAGCGGAGCGACGTAGAGGCATTGTGCTGGCGTCGTGCTTCGGGCCCACAGCGCGCATGCGTCAGTTCTGGCGTTGAAGTATCCAATATGTCGCTGGATGATCCGTTCTTCGTAGTCAAGGGGTAAGGAAGGGTTTCTAAATAAACTGTCAACCGTTTACTTACAGGACAAGTTGGATGTATATGACGTTTGGGGTCGTTTCGTTTGATAACGCGGCGTTTAGAAGTTATCACCCTGTCCGTGGCAAGCTAATGTGCTAGCTAATGCTACAGGCTAGATTCGCAGTCAACGTGCGTGTTGATGTTGACATACATTTTTATTTAACCTTTATTTTATTTATTAAGGTATCGACTTCGCATGGGGGTGTCGTTGAAATCTAGTCTTCGTGTCAAAAATGATTCCTTGAAAGTTGGGTTGCCAGGTTGGGTCTATTGCAACGGGGCAGTTGACGGAGTGTTGTGATATTGACAGGGATGTGCGGAGTGTCCACAGATTTGTTTTGGGTCAAGTTAGGGCGTTACTTCTCCGCGTTACCTAGAAATGTAGGCTAACGTTACATGCCGTGTTGGAAGCTTTGATGGCACGTGTATTTGTTTGCATTTGTGTTTTAGAGAGAGAGAGAGAGAGAGAGAGAGAGAGAGATATTGTTGTGTTGTGTCTGGAGTAGAGGGCATGCAGCTTCGCCAGCTTGTGACATTTGTATCATCAACCACATAGCTAAACTTGGGATCAGTGAATAGATACATTGCAGTATCAAATCAAATTGTATTAGTCACATGCGTCGAATACAACAGGTGTAGGTAGCATTTCACTGTAAGGTCTAACTTACGAGTCCCTAACCAACAATGCAGTAAAAAAAAAAAATACAAGTAAGAAATAGAAGTAACAAGTAATTAAAGAAGAGAGAGAGTAGCAGCGGTGGCTTGAGGATAGAAGCTGTTTAGACGCCTCTTGGACCTAGACTTGGCGCTCCGGTACTGCTTGCCGTGCGGTAGCAGAGAGAACAGTCTATGACTAGGGTGGCTGGAGTCTTTGACAATTTTTAGGGCCTTCCTCTGACACCGCCTGGTGTAGAGGTCCTGGATGGCAGGAAGCTTGGCCCCAGAGACGTACTGGGCCGTACGCACTACCCTCTGTAGTGCCTTGCGGTCGGAGGCCGAGCAGTTGCCATACCAGGCAGTGATGCAACCAGTCAGGATGCTCTCGATGGTGCAGCTGTAGAACCTTTTGAGGATCTGAGGACCCATGCCAAATGTTTTCAGTCTCCTGAGGGGGAATATGTTTTGTCGTGCCCTCTTAACCACTGTGTTGGTGTGCTTAGACCATGATAGTTTGTTGGTGATGTGGACTCAACCTGCTCCACTACAGCCCCGTCGATGAGAATGGGGGCATGCTCGGTCCTCTTTTTCCTGTAGTTCACAATCAGCTCCTTTGTCTTGATCACGTTGAGGGAGAGGTTGTTGTCCTGGCACCACACGGCCAGGTCTCTTACCTCCTCCCTATAGGCTGTCTCGTCGTTGTCGGTGATTAGGCCTACCACTGTTGTGTCATCGGCAAACTTAATGATGGTGTTGGAGTTGTGCCTGGCCGTGCAGTCATGCGTGAACAGGGAGTACAGGAGGGGACTGAGCACCCACCCCTGAGGTGCCCCTGTGTTGAGGATCAGCGTGGCGGATTTGTTGTTACCTACCCTTACCACCTGGGGGCGGCCCGTCAGGAAGTCCAGGATCCAGTTGCAGATGGAGGTGTTTAGTCTCAGGGTCCTGAGCTTATTGATGAGCTTTGAGGGCACTATGGTGTTGAACGCTGAGCTGTAGTCAATTAATAGCATTCTCACATAAGTGTTCCTTTTGTCCAGGTGTGATAGGGCAGTGTGGAGTGCAATAGAGATTGCATAATCTGTGGATCTGTTAGGGCGGTATGCAAATTGGAGTTGTTCTAGGGTTTCTGGGATAATGGTGTTGATGTGAGCCATGACCAGTCTTTCAAAGCACTTTATGGCTACAGACGTGAGTGCTACGAGTCGGTAGTCATTTAGGCAGGTTACCTTAGTGCTCTTGGGCATAGGGTCTATGGTGGTCTGCTTAAAACACGTTGGTATTAAAGACTCGGACAGGGAGAGGTTGCTACATTGTTGTAGCTAACATCGTTAAATATAACGACGCCCTATGGGACTCCCGATCACGGCCGGTTGTGATACAGCCTGATTATAACCGGTGTGTGTTGTCTCAGGGAGGTCCAGAAGGCGTTGTCTCGTGCCAGGAGCCTTTACGAACGCTGGGAGGAGCTTCTGGAGGAGGGCACTCAGGTACACACACACACTGGACTCACACGCCTCTTAACTGCGTTTCTACTCGAATAATGTGTGTAGCCACGGCATGTATAGCAACCGCTTGTCATCATCAATCTCTGACTGACTTACTAGTGTAGCCTGTTCAGTCCCTACCTGCCTGATATGTACTCTTACTGTTATCTGTAACTGTACTCTCTCTATAATGTACAGGTCAGCATTGACTTTTTTCACTGTGTTCGGTCTCATGTTTGATATGCCTAAATGTTTTTTTGTTGTGCAGGTGAGCAAAGATGAGCTGGACTGGAGCACCAATGAACTGAGGAACTGTCTCAGAGCCATAGACTGGGACCTGGAGGACCTGAGTGAAACCATCAGTATCTTTTTATGTCTTTATAAACATAACACTCAGAGAATGATAGATGAGGGCACTGCCATGTAAAAGGACCAATGAGCACCAAGGTCAAGTTCATAGGATCACATCAAATGTTATTTGTCACTTGCGCTGAGTACAACAGGTGTAGACCTTACCGTGAAATGCTTACTACAAGCCCATAACTCAATTTCTTGAACTGCGTTGTTAGTTAAGAAAATATTTACTAAAAATAAAAAAATAAAAAGTTACACAGTAAAAAGTTACACAATAAATAATAATGAGGCTATGTACAGGGTGTACCGGTACCGAGTCAATGTGTGTGGCTTACAGGTTAGTTAAAGTAATTTATATATGTAGGTAGGGGTAAAGTGACTTTTAAAAATGTATTTAACCTTTATTTAACTAGTGTCGTGGAAAATCAATCTTAAAAAATATGACACTCATACAAAAACTTGTGAATTCAATAAGACTTTAATACAGAGTAATTAAAGCCGAGCTGACCCGGGAAACAGTTGATCCTATTGATCACAGAACTCTGCTTTATACCCTTACAGTATATGAGTACAGCCCATATGTAAATGCAGTACCGCCCTTTCTTATCTGCCACCATTATCTTTCACTTTGAGTCCTTGCTTGTTTATGCCCAGTAACGCCCCTTTCTGTTCCAAGTTTAGATTATATGGTGGCAGGCCCTTCAATGTTATAACAATAATACATTTATTGTGTACATATATTACTTGTGTTGGCCATTCTGCTGTCATCCTTTAGACCTTAATGGATTAGTATTCTATCTCTACTTGATGTATAGAATTATTTCTTATGGTTTCAATGCATTGTTCTCTGTATGTGAAAATAGCTTGTCTTGACCTCTCCTCACCACATTCTCTCTGTCTCAGCATTTGCTTGCTGTCGCTCATACCTGACAGCTGTTTGGGCTCTGTCTGTAGCCCTGCAAGCGCCCTTTCTTATCCTATATGTTTCTATTCCTTATAAGTCCTTTTGTTTCTGTTTCGCCTGTCTAATTTTACAGACCCTGTAACTTTAATCTATGTCTGACTCTTAACATATGTATTTATGGGTCTCAGCTTTGCAGACTTGTCACTAGCCGAGACAACCTTTGACCTATGTTCTGCTCACTCTGCTCACAAGTGGCAAATAAACTAAGTGGCGTTCTGAGAGATGCGCTTGGTGTCCTCTGTCTCTGCTCAGCATATAGGATCACTCCTTGTATGTTCATAAACTACTTCCAGTTGGCCCTATGGCTATTTCAGTTCTTGCTTGGTGTCACCTATATCTTGACAACTGTCCAAGTTATCGTGCATGCTTGTTTTAGCACGTAAACCTCAGCCAATATTAGAAATGCAATCTAAGTTATGTCAATCATGTTGTCTGCTATCACATAGTGCATTAACTAATGTGTCTTTGCATTAATCAATGTGTATATTTTTCCTCAGTTATGTTTTACTACCACACTAGCCAAGTCAGTTAAAAACAAATTCTACCTGAAAAAGTCTTAAAGGTATCAGAAATACAAAACACAATAATGTTAATGTAAAGACCACTACCAACCAATATCAACACGTATATTTCAATTAGGAGAAATTCTTTGCCCTCTGTACATTTTAAGAATATTGCCTTGTGCCTTGTAATTCCGATACCAAAAACCTACACACAGTGCCTTCGGAAAGTATTCAGACCCATTGACTTTCTCCACATTTCACAATTCTCCACACTTTACAGCCTTATTTTAAAATGGATTAAATTAAACAATTTCCTCAGCAATATACACACAATACCCCATAATGACAAAGTGAAAACAGTTTTTTTTTAAAGGTTAGCAAATTTATTAAAAACAAAAAACAGATACCTTATTTACATAAGTATTTAGACCCTTTGCTATAAGACTTGAAATTGAGATCAGGTGCATCCTGTTTCCATTGATCATCCTTGAGAAGTGGAGTCCAGCTGTGGTAAATTCAATTGATTGGACATGATTTGGAAAGACACACACCTGTCTATATAAGGTCCCACAGTTGACAGTGCATGTCACAGCAAAATCCAAGTCATGAGGTCAAGGAATTGTCTGTAAAGCTCAGAGACAAGATTATGTCGAGGCACAGATCTGGGAAAGGGTACCAAACAATTAATGCAGCATTGAAGGTCCCCAAGAACACAGTGGCCTCCATCATTCTTAAATGGAAGAAGTTTGGAACCACCAAGACTCTTCCTAGAGCTGGCCGTCCGGCGGGGGGAGAAGGGCCTTGGGCAGTCGGGGGATCAGGACTTTATGGTAGAGTGGCCAGACGGAAGCCACTTTTCAGTAAAACTCACATGACAGCCCGCTATGAGTTTGCTAAAAGGCACCTAAAGGACACAGACCATGAGAAACAACATTCTCGCGTCTCATGAAACCAAGATTGAACTCTTTGGCCTGAATGCCAAGCATCACGTCTGGAGGAAACCTGGCAACATCCTTACGATGAAGCATGGTGGTGGCAGCATCATGCTGTGGGGATGATTTTCAGCCTCTGAATGTCCTTGAGTGGCCCAGCCAGAGTCTGGACTTGAACCCGATCAAACATCTCTGGAGAAACCTGAAAATAGCTGTGCAGCAACGCTCCCCATCCAACCTGACAGAGCTTGAGAGGATCTGCAGACAAGAATAGGAGAAACTCCCCAAATACAAGTGTGCCAAGCTTGTAGCGTTATACCCAAGAAGACCCGAGGCTGTAATCGCTGCCAAAGGTGCTTCAACAAAGTACTGAGTAAAGGGTCTGAATACTTTGGAATATTACATTTACATGTTTATTTTTTATAAATGAGCAAACATGACTAAATAAAAAGTTTTTGCTTTGTCATTATGGGGTATTGTGTGTAGATTGATGATGGGGAAAAAATATTTAATACATTTTAGAATAAGGCTGAAACCTAACAAAAATGTGGAAAAAGTAAAGGGGTCTGAATAGTAAAGGTAGACCTACCAATTAGTTAGTGTTTTTACTGATATCAGTTTTGTTTCGGAATTGTTATTTGATTAAAATTCGTAACGGAATTGCTGCAACTGAATTTGCTACAATGGGAAATTATAAAAGTCACAAACCACAGTTGGGTCACCTGCTACTGGCTTACTGTTATGTTCAGCTCATAGTGTCTCCTGCTACTGTCCTCCCTTCCACTGACATACTGTTATGTTCAGCTCATAGTGTCTCCTGCTACTGTCCTCCCTTCCACTACCATACTGTTATGTTCAGCTCATAGTGTCTCCTGCTACTGTCCTCCCTTCCACTACCATACTGTTATGTTCAGCTCATAGTGTCTCCTGCTACTGTCCTCCCTTCCACT
>QNTS01006287.1:45308-58950 GCA_003317085.1 Hucho hucho | reverse complement strand
GTAACTAATAGAGGATAGGTAACTGTAACTAATAGAGGATTGTAACTGTAATTAAATAGAGGATGGTAACTGTAATTAATAGAGAATGGTATTGTATCTATTAGAGGATGGTACCTGTATCTAAATAGAGGTTGGTAACTGTAACTAAATAGAGGATAGTAAGAGTAACTAATAGAGGATTGTAACTGTAACTAATAGAGGATCGTAACTGTATCTAAATAGAGGATGGTAACTGTAACTAAATAGAGGATAGTAAGAGTAACTAATAGAGGATTGTAACTGTAACTAATAGAGGATAGAAACTGTATCTAAATAGAGGATGGTAACTATAACTAATAGAGGATGGTAACTATTAGAGGATGGTACCTGTATCTAAATAGAGGATTGTAATTGTAACGAATAGAGGATGGTAACTGTATCTAAAAAGAGGATGGTAAATGTATCAAAATAGAGGATAGTAACTGTAACTAAATAGAGGATAGTAACTAACTAAATAGAGGATAGAAACTGTAACTAAATAGAGGATAGTAACTGTATCTAAATATAGGATAGTAACTGTATCTAATAGAAGATGGTAACTGTATATAATAGAGGATTGTAACTGTATCTAAATAGAACATGGTAACTGTATCTAAATAGAGGATGGTAACTGTATCTAAATAGAGGATGGTAACTAACTAAATAGAGGATGGTAACTGTAACTAATAGAGGATGGTAACTGTAACTGATAGAGGATGTTAACTGTAACTAATAGAGGATGGTAACTGTAACTATTAGAGGATGGTACCTGTATCTAATAGAGGATTGTAATTGTAACTAATAGAGGATGGTAACTGTAATAATAGAGGGTAGTAACTGTAACTGATAGAGGATGGTAACTGTAACTATTAGAGGATGGTAACTGTATCAAAATAGAGGATAGTAACTGTATCTAAATAGAGGATGGTAACTGTAACTAATAGAGGAAAGAAACTGTATCTAAATAGAGGATGGTAACTATAACTAATAGAGGATGGTAACTATTAGAGGATGGTACCTGTATCTAAATAGAGGATAGTAACTGTAACTAAATAGAGGATAGTAACTGTATCTAAATAAAGGATAGTATCTGTATCTAATAGAAGATGGTAACTGTATATAATAGAGGATTGTAACTGTATCTAAATAGAGGATGGTAACTGTATCTAAATAGAGGATGGTAACTGTAACTAAATAGAGGATAGTAACTGTAACTAATAGAGGATGGTAACTGTAACTAACAGAGGGTAGTAACTGTAACTAATAGAGGATGTTAACTGTAACTAATAGAGGATGGTAACTGTAACTAATAGAGGATGGTAACTGTAATACTAGAGGGTAGTAACTGTAACTGATAGAGGATGGTAACTGTAACTATTAGAGGATGGTACCTGTATCTAAATAGAGGTTGGTAACTGTAACTAATAGAGGGTGGTAACTGTGTCTAATTGAGGACGGTAACTGTAACTAATTGAGGATGGTAACTGTAACTAATAGAGGATAGGTAACTGTAACTAATAGAGGATAGTAACTGTATCGAAATAGAGGATAGTAACTGTATCGAAATAGAGGATAGTAACTGTATCTAAATTGAGAATAGTAACTGTAACTAATAGAGGATGGTAACTGTAACTGATAGAGGATGTTAACTGTAACTAATAGAGGATGGTAACTGTAACTATTAGAGGATGGTACCTGTATCTAATAGAGGATTGTAATTGTAACTAATAGAGGATGGTAACTGTAATAATAGAGGGTAGTAACTGTAACTGATAGAGGATGGTAACTGTAACTATTAGAGGATAGTAACTGTAACTATTAGAGGATAGTAACTGTATCTAAATAGAGGATAGTAACTGTATCTAAATAGAGGATGGTAACTGTATCTAAATAGAGGATGGTAACTGTAACTAATAGAGGATGGTAACTATTAGAGGATGGTGCCTGTATCTAATAGAGGATTGTAATTTTAACTAATAGAGGATGGTAACGGTAACTAATAGAGGATGGTTACTGTATCTAAATAGAGGATGGTAACTGTAACTAAATAGAGGATAGTAACTGTAACTAAATAGAGGATAGTAACTGTAACTAAATAGAGGATAGTAACTGTATCTAAATAAAGGATAGTATCTGTATCTAATAGAAGATGCTAACTGTATATAATAGATGATTGTAACTGTATCTAAATAGAGGATGGTAACTGTAACTAAATAGAGGATAGTAACTGTAACTAATAGAGGATGGTAACTGTAACTAACAGAGGGTAGTAACTGTAACTGATAGAGGATGTTAACTGTAACTAATAGAGGATGGTAACTGTAACTATTAGAGGATGGTACCTGTATCTAATAGAGGATTGTAATTGTAACTAATAGAGGATGGTAACTGTGTCTAATTGAGGACAGTAACTGTAACTAATAGAGGATGGTAACTGTAACTAATAGAGGATAGGTAACTGTAACTAATAGAGGATAGGTAACTGTAACTAATAGAGGATAGGTAACTGTAACTAATAGAGGATAGTAACTGTATCGAAATAGAGGATAGTAACTGTATCTAAATTGAGAATAGTAACTGTAACTAATAGAGGATGGTAACTGTATCTAAATAGAGGATAGTAACTGTAACTAAATAGAGGATAGTAACTGTATCCAAATAGAGGATAGTAACTAACTAATAGAGGGTGGTAACTGTATCTAAATAGAGGATGGTAACTGTAACTAATAGAAGATGCTAACTGTATATAATAGAGGATTGTAACTGTATCTAAATAGAGGATGGTAACTGTATCTAAATAGAGGATGGTAACTGTAACTAAATAGAGGATGGTAACTATAACTAATAGAGGATGGTAACTATTAGAGGATGGTGCCTGTATCTAATAGAGGATTGTAATTGTAACTAATAGAGGATGGTAACTGTAACTAAATAGAGGATAGTAACTGTAACTAAATAGAGGATAGTAACTGTAACTAAATAGAGGATAGTAACTGTATCTAAATAAAGGATAGTATCTGTATCTAATAGAAGATGCTAAATGTATATAATAGAGGATTGTAACTGTATCTAAATAGAGGATGGTAACTGTAACTAAATAGAGGATAGTAACTGTAACTAATAGAGGATGGTAACTGTAACTAACAGAGGGTAGTAACTGTAACTGATAGAGGATGTAACTGTAACTATTAGAGGATGGTACCTGTATCTAATGGAGGATTGTAATTGTAACTAATAGAGGATGGTAACTGTAATAATAGAGGGTAGTAACTGTAACTGATAGAGGATGGTAACTGTAACTATTAGAGGATGGTACCTGTATCTAAATAGAGGTTGGTAACTGTAACTAATAGAGGGTGGTAACTGTGTCTAATTGAGGACAGTAACTGTAACTAAGAGGATGGTAACTGTAACTAATAGAGGATAGGTAACTGTAACTAATAGAGGATAGTAACTATCGAAATAGAGGATAGTAACTGTATCTAAATTGAGAATAGTAACTAACTAATAGAGGATGGTAACTGTATCTAAATAGAGGATAGTAACTGTAACTAAATAGAGGATAGTAACTGTATCCAAATAGAGGATAGTAACTAACTAATAGAGGGTGGTAACTGTGTCTAACTGAGGATAGTAACTGTAACTAATAGAGGATAGGTAACTGTAACTAATAGAGGATAGGTAACTGTAACTAATAGAGGATAGGTAACTTTAACTAATAGAGGAGAGTAACTGTATCGAAATATAGGATAGTAACTGTATCTAAATAGAGAATAGTAACTGTAACTAATAGAGGATGGTAACTTTATCTAAATAGAGGATAGTAACTGTAAGTAATAGAGGATGGTAACTGTATCTAAATAGAGGATAGTAACTGTAACTAAAAAGAGGATAGTAAGAGTAACTAATAGAGGATTGTAACTAACTAATAGAGGATAGAAACTGTATCTAAATAGAGGATGGTAACTATTAGAGGATGGTACCTGTATCTAATAGAGGATTGTAATTGTAACTAATAGAGGATGGTAACTGTAACTAATAGAGGGTAGTAACTAACTGATAGAGGATGGTAACTGTAACTATTCGAGGATGGTACCTGTATCTAAATAGAGGTTGGTAACTGTAACTAATAGAGGGTGGTAACTGTAACTAATTGAGGATAGTAACTGTAACTAATAGAGGATGGTAACTAACTAATAGAGGATAGGTAACTGTAACTAATAGAGGATAGGTAACTGTAACTAATAGAGGATAGGTAACTGTAATTAAATAGAGGATTGTAACTGTAATTAAATAGAGGATGGTAACTGTAATTAATAGAGAATGGTATTGTATCTAAATAGAGGATGGTAACTTTAACTAATAATGGCTGAAAACTGTAACTAATAGAGGATGGTAACTGTAACTAATAGAGGATGTTAAAAACTGTAACTTCAAAAATATAAATTAAATAAAATGTGGTGCGTGCATATGTATTCACCCCCTTTGCTATGAAGCCCCTAAATAAGATCTGGTGCAACCAATTACCTTCAGAAGTCACATAATTTGTTAAGGGGAAACATTTAAATGTCTAGAATGGCCTAGTCGAAGCCCAGACCTCAATCCAATTGAGAATCGGTGTTATGACTTAAAGATTGCTGTACACCAGCGTTACACATTCAACTAGAAGGAGCTGGAGCAGTTTTTCCTTGAAGAATGGGCAAAAATCCCAGGGGATAGATGTGCCAAGCTTATAGAGACGTACCCCAAGAGACATGCAGCTGTAATTGCTGCAAAAGGTGGCTCTACAAAGTATTGACTTTGCGGTGGTGAATAGTTCAGTTTTTTGGTCTTATTTCTTGTTTGTTTCACACAAAAAATATTTTAAATCTTCAAAGTGGTAGGCATGTTGTGTAAATCAAATGATACAAACCCCCCAAAAATCTAATATAATGGCAGGTTGTAAGGCAACAAAATAGGAAGAATGCCAAGGGGGTGAATACTTTCGCAAGCCACTGTACTGGACCTGATTCTGCATTATCATGTCCATTGATGCCAGGCTCTTGTTTTGAGCTCTTCACCACACCTTCCACCTAATAAAACTCACCCTCATTCACTTCCATTTCACCACCAGAATTCAGACTGGCACATGGCTCAGTCTGTTTGCGCTTGACACCAACCTTCTTCAACACCCAATCTCCATTTTTCTCGCCATCTTCCTCAAATTCAAATCCAACCTCTGCTTTCTTCATTCTCTTCAACCTCTTCTTCCTATTTTCCCTCCTCAGAAATCCACCTTTCTGTGTCCCTATCCTAATATTCCTCTTCTCCCGACTTTGCTTGCAGCCCGGTGGCATCCCGACGTACCTCCATCTCATGAAGATCCTGGTCACCTCGGAAACGTGTCTTCTCTGGGAGCCAACATTTTGAGAGCAACTCTGTTCTACTCCCGTCACGGAAGAAAGACAAGCACTACTCGTGGGCTCCTTCTCATTTGTTAATCAGGGACATGATGTCCCTGACGTGTGGGCCAAAGAGGGATCCGGATGAGCAAGCACGGGAGCCGAGGTAAACAGAGCCTTCAGGTGACCAAAAGCCCTGTCCGCCTCAGCCGACCACTGCAAACGCACCGGTCCCCCCTTCAGCAGTGAGGTAATGGGAGCCGCTACCTGACCAAAACCCCGGATAAACCTCCGGTAGTAGTTGGCAAACCCTAGAAACCGCTGCACCTCCTATACTGTGGTGGGAGTCGGCCAGTTACGCACGGCTGAAATGCGGTCACTCTCCATCTCCACCCCTGAAGTAGAAATGCAGTACCCTAGGAAGGAGACGGACTGTTTAAAGAAAAGACATTTCTCAGCCTTGACGTACAGGTCATGCTCCAACAGTCGACCAAGCACCCTGCGCACCAGGGACACATGCTCGGCGCGTGTAGCGGAGTATATCAGAATGTCATTAATATACACCACTACACCCTGCCCGTGCAGGTCCCTGAAAAGCTTGTCTACAAAGGCTTGGAAGACTGATGGAGCATTCATCAACCCGTACGGCATGACGAGGTACTCATAGTGCCTTGAGGTGGTACTAAACGCCGTCTTCCACTCGTCTCCCTCCCGGATACGCACCAGATTGTAAGCGCTCCTGAGATCCAATTTTGTGAAAAAGCGTGCCCCGTGCATTGACTCGATCGCACTGGCTATGAGAGGTAGCGGGTAACTGTACCTCACAGTGATCTGGTTTATGCCTCGATAGTCAATACATGGGCACAGACCTCCATCCTTCTTCTTCACAAAAAATAAACTCGAGGAGGCAGGTGAAGTGGAGGGTCGAATGTACCCCTGCACCAGGGATTCAGAGACATATGTTTCCATAGCCACCGTTTCCTCTTGCGACAGGGGATACACATGACTCTTGGGAAGTGCTGCGTCTACCAGGAGATTTATCGCACAATCCCCCCGTCAATCCCCTCATGAGAGGCCTCTGTTGCCATGAAATAGTGGGGTCATGACAGGCCAACCAGGGTAGGCCAAGCACCACGGGAAACGCAGGAGAATCAATAAGGAAGAGACTGATACTCTCCTTCTCTCCTTGTGACCCTCCTGCGTAACCATGCTCAGTAGAGCGGTGGCCTCCCTAATTAGCCCTGACCTTAATGGTCTACTATCTAGGGCGTGCACAGGGAAGGGCATATCGACTGGCACAATAGGGATCCCTAAACTATGGGCAAATGATCTGTCAATAAAATTCCCAGCTGCGCCTGAATCTATGAGTGCCTTATGCTGGGAATGGGGGGATAACTCAGGAAAATTAATAAACAAAAACATGTGAGCAACAGAGGGCTCTGGGTGAGCCTGGTGCCGACTCACCTGGGGTGACACGAGAGTGCCCTGCCTGCTGCCTCGACTCCCAGAGGAACCTCCCCAGCACCGACCGGCAGTGTGCCCTCTGCGGCCTAAGATGGTGCATGGAACGGCCCCTCCTCCGGTCGCCCTAAGCGCAGCACCTCCCAGCTCCATGGGCGTGGGAGCGGTGGTGCTGGGGGACGGAATCAACAGACCCCGCTCTGGATGTCCGCGGGTAGCCAGCAGGTTATCCAACCGGATGGACATGTCCACCAACTGGTCGAAGGTTAGAGTGGTGTCTCTGCAGGCCAACTCCCGACGGACGTCCTCGCGTAAACTACAACGGTAGTGATCGATCAGCGCCACCTCGCATCTCCTTCCTCCCATACGGTGTTGGCCCACTCCAGGGCTTTCCCTGAGAGGCAGGAGACGAGGGCGGACACGCTCTCACGGCCCGAAGGAGCCAGGTGCATGGTTGACAGGTAAAGTTCCAGTTGGAGTAGGAACTCCTGACATCCCACTGCCGTTCCATCATACTACCTCGGAAGGGAGAGCCGTATCCCACTGGGACCGGATGAAGGAGGGGTGCGTAGTGGTGACCTTGGTGGTGCTGGTGGAGGCGCTGGAGGAACTCCTCTTCTCTCCCAGCGCTCCATGGTCTGGAGGACGTGATCCATGGCAGTGCCTAGATGTTGTAGCATCGTCTCGTGCTGCTGGACGCACTCCTCAACCCCGAATACCGGTGTACCTGCTCCTGCTGACTCCATTTTTTGGGTGCGTGTTTCTGCCAGGTTTTGGGTATCTGGTAAGGTGAATCAGGTGCAGAATAGCAGTGATGTGTGGACAAGGTATTAAATAAAACAAAGCACCAGCATACAACAAAATAAGAAAGGTGCGTAAAAATACCGGTCACACCAAATTAAACGAGCGTACAAATCAAACACCCAGCAACAACTACCAGCCTTCTAGCAAACAAACCTGAACTGAATACAAACACGCACACAAACATGGGGAAACAGAGGGGCATGCACATGTAATTGGGGAATTGAACCAGGTGTGAAGAAAACAAATGGAAAATGAGTGGTTAGAGGGATGGAAGTAAGTGGATCGGCGTTGGCTAGAAGACCGGTGACGTCAACCGCCGAACGCTGCCCGAACAAGGAGAGGGACCGACTTCGGCGGAAGTCGTGTCACCTGAGCCACGCCCCCCGACACCTGAGGAACACAGCACTCAGATATTGTGCAGGAGATTCAAGCCAGCAATGGGGGAGGACAGGTGCCATAGGTTGTGCACAGCCACAACACTACAGCTGTTGTGGCTGGGCACAGCCTGTGGGGAGAGGGGATCAGATGAGTGTCCCCTTGCTCGGGATGAAGAGTCGACCGACGTGTGAATGCAAACCAATGGTTTCCGGTATGATGACGTTACTTATTAAGCTTTGTCCAGACGTGGCCTGCTATGACGTGACTGCAGAGGCCACAACTATGGTATCGAAACCCCATGATGTCAACGCCAAAGCGTCGAACGCTCCAAACCGAAAAACCATGGACTGTAGGTTGTGTGTGATGTGAGTGTTCCCGTCCTGTCCTAGTGTTTTGTTCTGTGTTTCTTTTCTCCTGTAAGCCCATTGAAAAGGTAAAACAAAGAGACTGAGTATGTGATATTGGGATTGAAAGAACTTTGGTTTTCAACAATTACTTCACATAATCACTTCTTCTGTTCAAACACTCTGGATTGTGTTGATTAGTGGGAGAGAGAATAACTTAAACATTAAAATAGTAATTTACTAAATAATATATCTCCAACATCCATTCATTTTTCTTCCTTTGTGTATGCCTGTGAATGTTTAGCTTATAGATACCTACAGAGACATGCCACTAGATACTACTGCTGTTTTTAAATGGAAGAATGAATTGATACGTCAACAAGGTTTACTGTATGTGTTGAAGGCACTACTGCGTATCACAGGGGTCTCCAACCTTTTCTAGCATGAGGGCTGCATATCACAGTGGTCTCCAACATTTTCTAGCATGAGGGCTGCATATCACAGTGGTCTCCAACATTTTCTAGCATGAGGGCTGCATATCACAGGGGTCTCCAACCTTTTCTAGCATGAGGGCTACTTGAAAAATAAAATGGGACATGTTGTGAGCTAGCTTTTAAAGGGTAACATTCTTTTCTCTCCCTTGCATTCAGGTTTATATATATATATATATATATATATATATATTTTGCAATGTACACAACGTGCACAGCATTCTTAGCTGCATTAAATGCTATTTACCATATAGATAGGTATTACAAATCTAGGTAATGTTATAGAATTGCCTAACTGTTATTGCAAACCATTTGTGTATATTATTGTTGATGCCCATATATACACCAGGCTATAAATACACATTGAGTGTACAAAACATGAAGGACACCTTCCTAATATTGAGTAGCAGCCCTTTCACCTGGATTCCCCTGGTCAGTCTATGTCATGGAAAGAGCAGGTGTCCTTAACGTGACGTATACTCAGTGTACATTCCTTTGTACTGAAATATTGTGACCACTCGGGTGACTCCACCATCCCCCCAAAGAAGAGCAGCACTGGATGCAGAATGGCTTCAGACAATCTGGATGGAGGAGATGGAGCTCACTATTTCCTGTTGTTTGTTTCTCCATAACCTAACAAGAGAGTGTGAAGGTCAACCCTCAGGTAAAACCCTGGTGACATTGTGTGTATGCTGTATGCTGTACGGCAAACAGGAAACCAAGGCTCATATTTTCTGACTCTTCAGGACTCTTCTCCCATCATTAATTCATCAACATCTCTGAATAATAAATACAAGGACAAATTCCCTCCCAAAATATTTGCAATGTTAACTCCGTAGCACTGCACTCACATGCCCTCTTCCTCTCTCTCCCTCCCTACAGGCAGCTGTACTCTCTCCATCAGTCTCTTTCCCACCCCTCCCCATTTCTCCCTCCCTCCCTCCCTCCCTCCCTCCTTCTACATCCATTCCCTTCTTACCTCCATCCCTCTCTCTCTCTCTCTTCCATCCCTCCCTCCCTCCTAGCAGCCCTACTATCGCCATCCCTCTCTCTTCCATCCCTCTCTCTCTGCCCTGTGAGGCAGGTTAATGAGAATAATAAAAGCCCGCTCTGTATTTCCTCTCCGCTTTGAGAAGCCTCATCAATTTACCGAGATGGACTAAGGAAGAAGGAATCAAAGAAAAAAGAATAGACCTAGGAATGGAGAGAAAGGTAAAACATTTAGAGAAAAAAAGAAAATGAGGGGAACAGGGATACTGATGCGTTGTTAAAACACCTCTGTTTCATATCTTCCTGGTTTAATTTAGAGTTGTCAAGGCTGGTAATTAGAGACAACAGTGTGAACAATCACTGTTGACTGCCATATTGGGGGTTCACATTCACCCCTCCCTCCCTCTCCTTCCTCTATCCCTCCATTCCTTCTCTCCCTTCTCCCTTCTCCCTCCCCTTCTCCAGCAGTCAGTGCTCTGGAAGAGAATAGATTCACACTGCCTGAGGCCCATAACATACTATACATACATTCCATAATCTCCCATGGCCTGTATGCTATGCACTGGTCTGTTCACTGGTCTTTATGATACATAATGTATATCTAAGATATAGGTAATTGATTGAAATCATATTGCTAATGTGTTTTTAAAATAGTGATTTTTCACCATTAGCTGTATGGAAAATATGAAATACTTAGCCAACCTGGTCTGAAAACAATGTAAAACGTATGACATCGATATACCATTTACCTATGTAAATATTCTACTTTCTGGCACACGTGAACTTAGACAACAAACATGCAGGTAATATTTTATACAAACGGCAACTTTTAAGGCTTAATAAAGCCTTCATAAACCCCTTAGAAGCCTATTTTGATGTAGTTTGTTTAAAGGGGGATTTACATACATGAATAAGAAACATTGTGAATACAGGTAAAAGACAGTAGAACAGTATTTAAACAGGAGTATTAAATGTGAGCAGTCTTTACTTACTGGTAGTACAGTTAATCTTGATACAGTCTAGATGGGGGAGAACAGATGAGATGTCACATCATCCTTCATTATGACAGCTGCAGACAATGTTAAAGCAGAACAACCCACCCCTCTGGGGACGACACACGGACACATGGACCACAGCATGATGCTCTCCATCATGGCCCTCTCCTCCTCCACACCTGGCTCAGGTAAGAGTGACTGGGGTGTGGTAGGAAGAGCATGGCAACTACTTCTTTACAATGCCAATCCAATAAGTTAGAGTTATTTCTGTCAGCAAAGGGCCTTTCACAGTGCTATATTATTAAGCCAATCACTAGGTTATACGTATGGCAGAACTGGAAAGCCTTGACTGACCAACCTATAACTTGATCAACGTGAATATTTTGTGTAGATGTTTGAAGATTTATATTTTCTTTCACTTGAAAAGGAACACAAAATAATGAACGTAAGGCAGATGTCACAAATAAACATTTCCTGGTTAAAAGTGCCAAATAAAATGTTCTCCTTGACAGAGGAGTTGGTTTAGTCTGTACATGTGACATCTGCAATAAGAGAGTATCAGAATATGGTCATGGTCAAGCTGGGCCACTCGGTAGGGATGCTGGGTGGTCTAACATCTTAGATGCAGGATAGGGCATTCAAAGACACCATGCCTCAAATTGACCACTGTCCTCTCTCTCAAAGCTGTGAAGAACAGTGGACCTAATTAACCAATTCAAAGGATTAGTACTGAATATCAGGCATGACACCATTGGTGACAGAGGCTTTTCTCACTGCACACAACTACTACTGCTGCTGCTACTACTACTACTACTACTACTGCTACTGCAGTATTACTTCTACTGCTACTACCACTACTAATGTTACAAATACTGCTACTAATGTTACTAATATCATCTACTAATACTACGAATACTACTACTATTACTGCTACTAACACTACTACTACTACACTACTACTACTACTATTGCTACTGCTACAATCACTACAATTACTTCTACTGCTACTAAAACTGCTAAAGTTACTAATACTGCAACTACTGCTACTAATGTAATCTTCTACTACTACTACTACCACTGCTTCTCCTGCTTCTGCTACTATCACTACTACTACTACTACTACTACTGCTACTACTACTACTGACTACTCATGCTACTACTACGACAACTACTAATACTACCACTACTATCACTACTACTCATACCACTACTAATACTAATACTACTACTATATCTTAATACAACTTCATTACTACCATGTGGACCTAAACTTATATTTCTACTACTTACCTTTGACGAGTATACTAATACTGCTGGTATTTCTGTATAACATGCTACTAACGTATGTATATGCTGCTAAAGAATCACATATTGTTGCTGCTACACAGCCTCTCTAGCTTTCTCTCTCTCTCTGATTATACAGTGAGTCAGTGTTGTGCTGTGAGGAGAGAGAACTGACCCAGACATCCTACCCAGGTGGCCCTGCCAGTCGTGTGTCGTCAACCACAGCAGAAAAGTGGTCGCAAACAGCCGAAGACCAACGCCAGCCAGCCCACACAGGGAATGCTTTTCAAAGAAAGAGGGGAGAGAGGGAGGAAAGGGGAGAGAGAGGAGGGAGACGTAGGAGAGGGAGGAGGGATACCTAGCGATCTAAGGGCAAGGGGAACCTAGTGAAACTAAGTAAAGAAAGTATTAAAAGATGTCCCAAAAAATAAACAGGAAAAATGTAAACAAAATGTTTTTGTCTGTCATCATCATATCAGATTTCAGAAGACATCTATGGTAACCATGGCGATATGGGTTGTCAGTCCTGTAACCGTGGCAATGTGGGTTGTCAGCCCTGTAACCGTGACGATGTGGGTTGGCAGCCCTGTAACAGTGGTGATGTGGGTTGTCAGCCCCCTGTCAGTGTGAGGTGCTGTTGGGTCCTGCGGCAACAGGCTGCCCTGAGGTTGACAGACCGGCAGAAAGTATTGCCATTGCCATGTCCTATCCTGCTAAATGTCTCGATTTAGGGAGCCCAATTCTGTTTAGCCAATGGAAAAGAGAAATAGCTTGCTATGGCATCCCACAGCCATGCTCTGTTTGGGAGATATCCAACTTTTTCAGAGGCTGATTCTCTCCGTTGCTCCATGATGAGAGCAAATAGACACACACAAGGACCTGGGCAGACCGACACACACACACACACACACACTCTACAGGTCAAAAGTTTTAGAACAACTCATTCAAGGGTTTCTCTTTATTTTTTACTATTTTCTACATTGTAGAATAATAGTGAAGACCTCAAAACTATGAAATAACACATTTCAATGTAGTGTTGAGGAAGAGCTGCAAGTCAGCATTTCAACGCAGTGTTGAGGAAGAACTGCAATTCAGCATTTCACTGTAAAGTTGAGGAAAGATGCAATTCAGCATTTCAACGTAGTGTTGAGGAAGAGCTGCAAGTCAGCATTTCACTGCAGTGTTGAGGAAGAGCTGCAAGTCAGCATTTCACTGCAGTGTTGAGGAAGAGCTGCAAGTCAGCATTTAAATGAAGTGTTGAGGAAGAGCTGCAAGTCAGCATTTCACTGCAGTGTTGAGGAAGAACTGCAATTCAGCATTTCACTGCAGTGTTGAGGAAGAGCTGCAAGTCAGCATTTCACTGCAGTGTTGAGGAAGAGCTGCAATTCAGCATTTCACTGCAGTGTTGAGGAAGAGCTGCAATTCAGCATTTCACTGCAGTGTTAAGGAAGAGCTGCAAGTCAGCATTTCACTGCAGTGTTGAGGAAGAGCTGCAA
>QNTS01006287.1:25662-44669 GCA_003317085.1 Hucho hucho | reverse complement strand
AAATCCAGAAAATCACATTGTAGGATTTTTAATGAATTTATTTGCAAATTATGGTGGAAAATAAGTATTTGGTCACATACAAACAAGCAAGATTTCTGGCTCTCACAGACCTGTAACTTCTTCTTTAAGAGGCTCCTCTGTCCTCCACTCGTTACCTGTATTAATGGCACCTGTTTGAACTTGTTATCAGTATAAAAGACACCTGTCCACAACCTCAAACAGTCACACTCCAAACTCCACTATGGCCAAGACCAAAGAGCTGTCAAAGGACACCAGAAACAAAATTGTAGACCTGCACCAGGTTGGGAAGACTGAATCTGCAATAGGTAAGCAGCTTGGTTTGAAGAAATCAACTGTGGGAGCAATTATTAGGAAATGGAAGACATACAAGACCACTGATAATCTTCCTCGATCTGGGGCTCCACGCAAGATCTCACCCCGTGGGGTCAAAATGATCACAAGAACGGTGAGCAAAAATCCCAGAACCACACGGGGGGACCTAGTGAATGACCTGCAGAGAGCTGGGACCAAAGTAACAAAGCCTACCATCAGTAACACACTACGCCGCCAGGGACTCAAATCCTGCAGTGCCAGACGTGTCCCCCTGCTTAAGCCAGTACATGTTCAGGCCCGTCTGAAGTTTGCTAGAGAGCATTTGGATGATCCAGATGAGGATTGGGAGAATGTCATATGGTCAGATGAAACCAAAATAGAACTTTTTGGTAAAAACTCAACTCGTCGTGTTTGGAGGACAAAGAATGCTGAGTTGCATCCAAAGAACACCATACCTACTGTGAAGCATGGGGGTGGAAACATCATGCTTTGGGGCTGTTTTTCTGCAAAGGGACCAGGACGACTGATCCGTGTAAAGGAAAGAATGAATGGGGCCATGTATCGTGAGATTTTGAGTGAAAACCTCCTTCCATCAGCAAGGGCATTGAAGATGAAACGTGGCTGGGTCTTTCAGCATGACAATGATCCCAAACACACCGCCCGGGCAACGAAGGAGTGGCTTCGTAAGAAGCATTTCAAGGTCCTGGAGTGGCCTAGCCAGTCTCCAGATCTCAACCCCATAGAAAATCTTTGGAGGGAGTTGAAAGTCCGTGTTGCCCAGCGACAGCCCCAAAACATCACTGCTCTAGAGGAGATCTGCATGGAGGAATGGGCCAAAATACCAGCAACAGTGTGTGAAAACCTTGTGAAGACTTACAGAAAACGTTTGACCTCTGTCATTGCCAACAAAGGGTATATAACAAAGTATTGAGATAAACTTTTGTTATTGACCAAATACTTATTTTCCACCATAATTTGCAAATAAATAAATTAAAAATCCTACAATGTGATTTTCTGGATTTCTTTTTCTCATTTCGTCTGTCATAGTTGAAGTGTACCTATGATGAAAATTACAGGCCTCTCTCATCTTTTTAAGTTGGAGAACTTGCACAATTGGTGGCTGACTAAATACTTTTTTGCCCCACTGTATATAGAATACTCCAGAGTGGATGATGTCATAGACCGACACAGTTCTAGAATGTGTTGACAATGGCAGCCATCTTGGTCAGGTCTATTTAGTTCTATGGGAGGGACAATATTAGATATTAGACATCACTTGTACCACTGTTACAGAGCACACACTTCAGACCTGTGAGTGTAGAGGGCTTGGACAGGGCCACTAGGAGCTGAAAAGAATAAGCCAAATAAGTAAAGTCAGACAGGGTTGAAACTTACAGACAGGTCTGGTGTATTCTGTCCACTAAGGGGTGAAGAGGGGACTAGCGGTACATATTGAGAGCACCAAGGGGGACTGAGAGGAAGGTACCAGTAATTAATGGGATTCAGGGTTCCAGATAAAAGTGCCTGCCAATGTTTATATATTAAATATTATATCTGGAGATTAGGGTTAGATAGAGTAATGTGTATATCTGGGGCTGGATATGGGGGGCAGTGGGGTAGGTGGTTGGGGCAGCGATCTGGCTGTAAGGGGTAGGGTGGGGCAGCGATCTGGGGGTAGGGTAGGGTGAGGTACAGGTGGAGTAGGACAGAGAGCATTCCCTGATGGGTCAGAACGATAGCGTGCTCATTTGGCAGTGAGCGGAGAGCCGCAGACTCTGGCCACTGAAGGGTTCTATACCATCCCCTTCTATTCAACATAACGTGCAGTATATCAATAACTAACAGGGTAATGTACAGTATATCAATAGCTAACAGGGTAATGTACAGTATATCAATAGCTAACAGGGTAGCGTGTGAGTGCAATATACACTGAACAAAAATATAAATGCAACATGTGAAGTGTTGGTCCCATGTTTCATGAAATGAAATACACATAAACAATATAAATATATATCTCTCATTTTGGGCACAAATTTGTTTACATCCCTGTTAGTGAGCATTTCTCCTTTGCCAATATAATATATCCACCTAACAGGTATGGCATATCAAGAAGCTGATTAAACAACAGGAGTATTTCTATCTGTAATAAAACCCTTTTGTGGGGAAAAACTCATTCTGATTGGCTGGGCCTGGCTGCCCAGTTGGTGCCTGGCTACCAAGTGGGTGGGCCTATGCCATCCGTTGCCCACGCATCGCTGCATCCCTGCCTAGTCATGTGAAATCCGTAGATTAGGGCCTAATAAATGTTTTTCAATAGACTGATTTCCTTGAATGAACTGTAAAGTCAGCAAAATCTTAGAAATTGTTGCATGTTGCATTTAACTTTTTGTTCAGCTTACTGTAGATGTAAGATAAAGAGAATGCGTGTCTGTTTCAGGATAAAGAGGGTGCAATGTGTTGGATAGTATTAT
Organism: Hucho hucho; assembly: GCA_003317085.1. Classification (NCBI taxonomy): domain Eukaryota; kingdom Metazoa; phylum Chordata; class Actinopteri; order Salmoniformes; family Salmonidae; genus Hucho; species Hucho hucho. The sequence continues at coordinate 41,865 of QNTS01006287.1, read as the reverse complement.
CTGAAACCTGTGTAAAACTATGATCAATAAACTCATGTGAGCTTGTCTTCAGCAATGTGTTCACGTTACAGTATGTGCACAGTTTGGGATGCTTGTTGTGGTCATGTCATGTGATCCATAGGCTAGGTGCACCATTTGTATTTTGTTGTAGCTGTGCGCCGTGAGGCTATGCTACGAGGCGGTGTTACCTAGGTTGACCGTGAGACGGACACGACCGGTCTCTAGCTCCAGGCGCAGTGTGTCTGCGCTGTCACGTGAAGTTGTGGCCATCAGCACGCCGTATGCCCGTTGAGAACGGAACCGCAGCGACACGTCCTCAGCCTCCGTCTGCATCACCACCGGCAACTGGATCTTCATGAACTTACTGCCGTCATAACTCAGGATGGTCGCATCTGGGAAGAGGAGAGGAGACGGGGAGGGAGAGGGGAGGAGAGATGGGGAGGGGATGGGAGGAAAGAAGAGATGTGGAGGGGAGGGGAGATGGGAAGGGCAGGAGAGGAGAGATGGAGAGGAGAGGAGAGGAGAGGAGATAGAGAAATGAATACATGTTGAAGTATTTATTGTAAAATCTAAGTCAAGTAAGTCAGAATACTGCACTGGATATCAATTTGGCTTGACAATAAACATACTATTTAAAAAATTGTAACTGAGTTTTATTGTATTTTAATAAAGGAATAATGATTTCAGAGAAAATGGCAACATATAATCTCACTCTAAATATTATTCTCGGTAAGAAGCATTTCATGAACCATAAATATGAATTGATTTGGTTGTCAGTTTCCAAATACGGCACAGTGTTGTGGTAAATTCACAGGAGGTTGGTGGAACCTTAATTGGGTACAGGCTCATGGTAATGACAGAATATTTTGAAGGGTATCAGATACATCAAACACATGGTTTCCAGGTGTATGATGACATTCCATTTGCTCCGTTCCAGCAAATATTATGAGCCGTTCTCCCCTCAGCAGCCTCCTGTGGGTAAATTATATTAGTAAAACAGAAGGTTATATTTTCTAACACTCTTCAACACACACATGCACGCATGCACGCACGCACACACACACACACACACACACACGAGCAAACACATCCAACATGGTTGTCTGTTGCTGCAATACTCTCAGGCCCAGATTCCCACCAACCAGTAAATATTCATGTGTGTCCATACTGACAAGACCATGACTGAATTCATAAACAAAAGCTCTCTTCAGACTGGAGAGATTGGACCCGTTTTACGTTTCAGTCATTTAGCAGATGCTCTTATTCCCAGAGACTTACAGGAGCAATTAGGGTTAAGTGTCTTGCTCAAGGGCACATGGAAAGATTTTTCACCTAGTCGGCTCGGGGATTCGAAACAGCAACATTTCGTTACGCTACCTGCCTGCTTAGGTGACACAGTTAAATAGTCCTGTAGGGTAGTGAAGTCAGAGTAAAATCACCACGACACCACTATTCTACATGCGTGCACTGCTCCTTACCCAGGACCTTGGGTATGAAGACAGTGAAATGGGTAAGTCTTGTGCTCAAGGATTTGAAATGATGTCAAATACTATGTGAACCCACGTATCAGTTCTCTCTAAAATTATTCTGGGCAGATTGTTTACCACTGAGGGAAGAGAGTTTAACAACATCCCTAATAACCAGACAAACCACAACCTAATAAAACAACCATTAGGGCCACAGACAAGACAGACAGACAGAAGACAGAGGTCCTGCAATTCTACACATTTTGACATGTGGTGGAGAGAAAGTTTAGCAATTTTAAAACTCATTTCATGCAATTCTACTCATTTTTCCAAGGGGCAGAGAGCAATTATTTTTTTTTATAGCTAATTTCCTGCAATTCTACCCATTTTTACATGGGGGGAAAGATACATTTTTGCAGTTTTAAAGCTAATTTCCTGCAATTCCACACATTTTGCCATGACTTATGCCATGTTAATATGATATCTGAGTGAGCGTGACTAACAAAATCAATGGAGGGCCCCTGCAGGTCAAGGCCCCTGGGCACATGCCCTTCGTGCCCGGTCGGTATTCGGCCATGATTACCATAAAACATTTTAGCTGATCTGTTAAGTTTAGTTTACTAGGATCCCCATCAGCTATTGTACTTCTTGGGGTCCACATACAACATACAAATACATGATAAAGTACAGAACAAGAACACCATAAGTGTCACGATCTTCAAAAACAGACCAAGGTGCAGCATGCCGGGTTGAGTGAAACATGTTTAATAGTTTAACTCACCAAAACAAAAATCGGACATGCACTGTGTGGCGCATAGACACCTACAAACAAAGTTAACTTCCCACACAGAAGGAGGGAAAAGGGGCTACTTAAGTATGGTTCCCAATCAGACACAACAATAGACAGCTGTCCCTGATTGAGAGCCATACCCGGCCAAAACAAAGAAATACAAATTAGAACATAGAATGCCCACCCCAAATCACACCCTGACCAAACCAAAATGAGACATAAAACGGCTCATACAGGTCAGGGCGTGACAATAAGATAGTACATTAAATGTAATTATATTTGGGGAAGACACTAAGAGACTACAAAAATGGTTAGAGCTGCCTTGCCCTATAAAAACTCTCACACAATTTGAATTTTCTATTCACAAGACCCATTGTCTGATGTGAACCATGCCTCGAACAAAAGAGATCTCAGAAGACCTAAAATTAAGAATTGTTGACTTGCATAAAGCTGGAAAGGGTTACAAAAGTATATCTAAAAGCCTTGATGTTCATTAGTCCATGGTAAAACAAATTGTCTATACATTGAGAAAGGTCAGAATCCTAGAGTGTCAGCTAAAGACTTACAGAAATCTCTGGAACATGCTAACATCTCTGTTGACGAGTCTACGATACGTAAAACACTAAACAAGAATGGTCTTCATGGGAGGACACCACGGAAAAAGCCACCGCTGTCCCAAAAAAACATTGCTGCAAGTCTGAACTTTTACAAAGTGCACTTGGATGTTCTACAGCGCTACTGGCAAAATATTCTGTGGACAGATGAAATTACAGTTGAGTTGTTTGGAAGGAACACACAACACTATGTGTGGAGAAAAAATGCACAGCACACCAACATCAAAACCTCATCCCAACTATAAAGTATGGTGGAGGGAGCATCATGGTTTGGGGCTGCTTTGCTGCCTCAGGGCCTGGACAGCTTGCTATCATCGAAGGAAAAATGAATTCCCAAGTTTATCAAGACATTTTGCAGGAGAATGTTAGGCTATCTGTCCGCCAATTGAAGCTCAACAGAAATTGGGTGATGCAACTGGACAACAACCCAAAACATAGAAGTAAATCAATAACAGAATGGCTTTAACAGAATAAAATGCATCTTCTGGAGTGTCCAAGTCATAGCCCTGACCTCAACCCGATTGAGATGCTGTGGCATGACCTCAAGAGAGCAGTTCACACCAGACATCCCAAAAATATTGCTGATCTGAAACAGTTTTGTAAAGAGGAATGGTCCAGAATATCTCCTGAACGTTGTGCAGGTCTGCTCGCTTTGAGGACAATACAGTGCCACCGACACGGCCCGCTACCAAAACCTGCGGGCTCACCTTCACCGCAGCCAATGTGAGAAAAACATTTAAATGTGTTAACCCTCGCAAGGCTGCCGGCCCAGATGGCATCCCTGGCCGTGTCCTCAGAGCATGCGCAGACCAGCTGGCTGGTGTGTTTGCGGACATATTCAATCAGTCCCTATCCCAGTCTGCTGTTCCCACATGCTTCAAGAGGGCCACCATTGTTCCTGTTCCCAAGAAAGCTAAGGTGACTGAGCTAAATGACTATCGCCCCGTAGCACTCACTTCCGTCATCATGAAGTGCTTTGAGAGATTAGTCAAGGATCATATCACCTCCATCCTACCAGACACCCTGGACCCACTCCAATTTGCTTACCGTCCCAATAGGTCCACAGACGACGCAATCGCAATCACACTGCATACTGCCCTAACCCATCTGGACAAGAGGAATACTTATGTAAGAATGCTGTTCATCGACTACAGCTCAGCATTTAACACCATAGTTCCCTCCAAGCTCGTCATTAAGCTCGAGACCCTGGGTCTCGACCCAGCCCTGTGCAACTGGGTCCTGGACTTCCTGACGGGCCGGTCCCAGGTGGTGAGGGTAGGAAACAACATCTCCACCCCGCTGATCCTCAACACTGGGGCCCCACAAGGGTGCGTTCTCAGCCCTCTCCTGTACTCCCTGTTTACCCATGACTGCGTGGCCAAGCACGCATCCAACTCAATCATCAAGTTTGCTGACGACACTACAGTGGTAGGCTTGATTACCAACAACGACGAGACGGCCTACAGAGAGGAGGTGAGGGCCCTCGGAGTGTGGTGTCAGGAAAATAACCTCTCACTCAATGTCAGCAAAACAAAGGAGATGATCGTGGACTTCAGGAAACAGGAGAGGGAGCACCCCCCTATCCACATCGAGGGGACAGTAGTGGAGAAGGTGGAAAGTTTTAAGTTCCTCGGCGTACACATCACGGACAAACTGAATTGGTCCACCCACACAGACAGCGTGGTGAAGAAGGCGCAACAGCGCCTCTTCAACCTCAGGAGGCTGAAGAAATTCGGCTTGTCACCAAAATCACTCACAAACTTTTACAGATGCACAATCGAGAGCATCCTGTCGGGCTGTATCACCGCCTGGTACGGCAACTGCTCCGCCCACAACCGTAAGGCTCTCCAGAGGGTAGTGAGGACTGCACAGCGCATCACCGGGGGTAAACTACCTGCCCTCCAGGACACCTACACCACCCGATGTCACAGAAAGGCCAAAAAGATCATCAAGGACAACAACCACCCGAGCCACTGCCTGTTCACCCCGCTATCNGAACACACAACACTATGTGTGGAGAAAAAATGCACAGCACACCAACATCAAAACCTCATCCCAACTATAAAGTATGGTGGAGGGAGCATCATGGTTTGGGGCTGCTTTGCTGCCTCAGGGCCTGGACAGCTTGCTATCATCGAAGGAAAAATGAATTCCCAAGTTTATCAAGACATTTTGCAGGAGAATGTTAGGCTATCTGTCCGCCAATTGAAGCTCAACAGAAATTGGGTGATGCAACTGGACAACAACCCAAAACATAGAAGTAAATCAATAACAGAATGGCTTTAACAGAATAAAATGCATCTTCTGGAGTGTCCAAGTCATAGCCCTGACCTCAACCCGATTGAGATGCTGTGGCATGACCTCAAGAGAGCAGTTCACACCAGACATCCCAAAAATATTGCTGATCTGAAACAGTTTTGTAAAGAGGAATGGTCCAGAATATCTCCTGAACGTTGTGCAGGTCTGATCCGCAACTACAGAAAACGTTTGGTTGAGGTTATTGCTGCCAAAGGAGAGTCAACCAGTTATTAACTCCAAGGGATCACATACTTTTTGCACCCTGCACTTTGAATGCTTACACAGTGTTTTCAACAAAGACATGAAAACGTATAATTGTTTGTGTGTTATTAGTTTAAGCAGACTGTGTTTGTCTTTTGTTGTGACCTAGATGAAGATCACATAAAATGTTGACCAATTTATGCAGAAATCCAGGTATTTCCAAAGTGTTCACATACTTTTTCTTGCCACTGTATGTACATATATATACATATGTTCTATAATTGCCATGGCACCCTAGTAGCAGCCTAAGAATAGATATCCTCTAAATTTGTACATATTTAGTTTTTAGTTGTTGTTTTTTAATCAGCTCTTGTTTTTATTGCATATATCTGGTGTTTTTTAACACTTTTTTGGCTTGGCTAGCTAGCTTTTGTTTGAAAAATGCATCTGGGCACAGTACCAGCTTTATGGTTTCTCCTGGCTGCCAGTTCCTGATCTTTTGAATACATCAAGGGAGGAGTGGTCTGAAGCGTGAGAGTAATGGGGGACAGAGGAATACAACAATGGTGAGACAGACGGCTCGTAGAGAGGATGACTGGCTACTATTCTGAACTTTGTGTGCAGAGCTTTCTGGCGCCCAGAGCTGCTGAGGTGTCACCCAAGTGGTGATACACAGAGTGAAAGAGGAGAAGTCCAGTGGCTATAAGAGTCAGGCTGATTTCCAGACTTGCCCTCTACAAGATCATCAGCAGACTCCATCACCATCCTCTGACGAGCTTTCTCCACGCAAGCCATGAACTGACCCTCTCCATCTTCAGAGGATGCAGCATTCAAAGACTTGGTCTCTACTGGTTGACCTGGTCTCTACTGGTTGACCTGGTCTCCACTGGTTGACCAGGTCTCTACTTGGTTGACCTGGCCTCTACTAGTTGACCTGGCCTCTACTAGTTGACCAGGTCTCTACTGGTTGACCTGGCCTCTACTGGTTGACCAGGTCTCTACTTGGTTGACCTGGCCTCTACTAGTTGACCTGGCCTCTACTGGTTGACCTGGTCTCTAGTGGTTGACCTGGCCTCTACTGGTTGAACTGGCCTCTACTAGTTGACCTGGTCTCTACTGGTTGACTTGGCCTCTACTGGTTGACCTGGCCTCTACTAGTTGACCTGGCCTCCACTGGTGGACCTGGTCTCCATTGGTTGACCTGGCCTCTACTGGTTGACCTGGCCTCTACTGGTTGACTTGTCATGATATATTGCTCATTTGTTTTTTGCTCTTGAAGCGCTTTGAGATTGTATGAAAAGCACTAGAAAATTGTTATATATTATTATTATTAATGATTATATCTGTTGTTAGAGAAGATTCCAATAAAGAACACTCTCTGGGTTCTATTGAATAAGTAACTCTCCAACCATGTGGTGGCAGGTGATGTAAAGCCATAATAAGTGGGTTTTCTTCAATAACAAACTAAGATTAATAACATCAAAAGCTGCACTGAAATCTACCAATACAGCTCCAATATCATCTTATTCTCCATTTATTTTAATCATATTTTATCTGAGTCAGTGCCGTACAAGTTGAGTGCCCTTCCCAATACAGTATGGAACAAACATTTCACTACACTCGCAATAACATCTGCTAACCATGTGTATGTGACCAATACAATTTGATTTGATTTAATTTGATTGACATGCTGAAAGTCAGTAGTTAATTTGCTCTTTGTAAAATAGCATTGTACTTGTTCAAACACAATTTTCTCCATCGGTTTACAATGAACAGGCAGCAAACTGATTGGTCGGCTGTTAGAGCCAGCAAAGGGTGCTTTACTATTTTTAGGTATTGGAATTACTTTAGCTTCCTTCCACGCCTGTGAACACACTCATTTAAGCTTTGGTTAAAGACATGGCCAATAGGGATGGCAATGACTAACTGAGTGACTGTCAGTGACGGATTCTCTGGTGATTCTCTGGTGATTCTCTGATCCACCTCTACGCAGATGACACCATTCTGTATACTTCTGGCCCTTCTTTGGACACTGTGTTAACTAACCTCCAGACGAGCTTCAATGCCATACAACTCTCCTTCCGTGGCCTCCAACTGCTCTTAAATGCAAGTAAAAGTAAATGCATGCTCTTCAACCGATCGCTGCCCGCACCTGCCCGCCGTCCAGCATCAGTACTCTGGACGGTTCTGACTTAGAAAATGTGGACAATTACAAATACCTAGGTGTCTGGTTAGACTGTAAGCTCTCCTTCCAGACTCATATTAAGCATCTTCAATCCAAAATTAGAATCGGCTTCCTCTAGAATCGGCTTCCTATTTCGCAACAAAGCATCCTTCACTCATGCTGCCAAACATACCCTCGTAAAACTGACTATCCTACCAATCCTTGACTTCGGCGATGTCATTTATAAAATAGCCTCCAACACTCTAATCAGCAAATTTGATGCAGTCTATCACAGTGCCATCTGTTTTGTCACCAAAGCCAAATATACTACCCACCACTGCGACCTGTATGCTCTCGTTGGCTGGCCCTCGCTTCATATTCGTCGCCAAACCCACTGGCTCCAGGTCATCTATAAGTCTTTGCTCGGTAAAGCCCCGCCTTATCTCAGCTCACTGGTCACCATAGCAGCACCCACCCGTGCACGCGCTCCAGCAGGTATATTTCACTGGTCACCCCCAAAGCCTATTCCTACTTTGGCCGCCTTTGCTTCCAGTTCTCTGCTGCCAATGACTGGAACGAATTGCAAAAATCACTGAAGCTGGAGACTCATATCTCCCTCACTAACTTTAAGCATCAGCTGTCAGAGCAGCTCACAGATCACTGCACCTGTACATAGCCCATCTGTAAATAGCCCATCCAACTACCTCATCCCCATATTGTTATTATTATTTTATTTTGCTCCTTTGCACCCCAGTATCTCTACTTGCACATTCATCTTTTGCACATCTATCACTCCAGTGTTTAATTGCTAAATTGTAATTACTTCGCCACTACGGCCTATTTATTTCCTTACCTCCCTAATCTTGCCTCATTTGCACACACTGTACATAGCATTTTTTCTATTGTGTTAATGACTGTACGTTTGTTGATTCCATGTGTAACTCTGTGTTGTTGTTTGTGTCGCACTGCTTTGCTTTATCTTGGCCAGGTCGCAGTTATAAATGAGAACTTGTTCTCAACCGGCCTACCTGGTTATATAAAGGTGAAATTAAAAATAAAAATAATAAAATTAAAAACTGATGTAAGAAGAGAAAAAACGCTGATGCACAACCAAATGTAGCAAGTTGTCTATAGACGGGTGGGTTGATTAGCAACAAAACTGATGTGTGCACTACTGTGGAGCAGAACAGGTGTGGTTGACTAAGAATCAAAGGATTGTTGACAACATGTAAACTAGATTTTTTTCTCCCAAATCTATATTGAAGACATCAACACATTTGCACAATGAGCACTTGTTGTCTCTCAAATACATAGTTACAGTTGTTGTTTAGCTATCTAGTAAATGTGTTCCCATATTAGTGTAGATGTGACAAGAGTCAAAACAACTTAAAAAAACAAGACATGGTATCAATAACAAGATCCAACGAGCTGAAACGAGCCATCTACGATCCCCCACATGGCAGCATCTTGTCATGGTTGGGAGATAGAGTGTCTGTCCGTAATAACAACACACAGACTTCTGCCCCATCGACGTGCACACATCATTTTCATGATGTTGTCAGCAAACTCGTCAATTTTACTATTCAACAGTAAATTCAGACCATGACTGATTTCCAAATTTATTATATCGATTTTGGGGGGTCTGGAGCCCTTTAGGATAGGGTAGGATGAACGTTAATGTCCCAAGGGGAAAACTGTCGTAGACACACAATACTGCTGTATACAAAATATGCACTGCACATTACACACTCAACATAATACATACATTACACATTACCCTTATTATCATACACTTCTCATATAGCTACATATATAATACACGACCAAAGGTATGTGGACAACTGCTCGTCGAACATCTCATTCCAGAATCATGGGCATTCATATGGAGTTGGTCTCACATTTGCTGCTATAACAGCATCCACTCTTCTGGGAAGCCTTTCCACTACATGTTGGAACATTAGTGAGGTTTGGCACTGATGTTGGGCGATTAGGCCTGGCTCGCAGTTGACGTTCCAATTCATTCCAAAGGTGTTTGATGGAGTTGAGGTCAGGGCTTTGTGAAGGCCAGGCAAGTTCTTCCACACTGATCTCGGCAAACTATTTATGTATGGACTTTTCATGCTGAAACAAGAAGGGCCTTCCCCAAACTGTTGCCACAAAGTTGTAAGCACAGAATAGTCTAGATTAGAATGTCATTGTATGCTGTAGCGTTAAGATTTCCCTTCACTGGCACTAAGGGGCCTAGACCGAACCATGAAAACAGCCCCAGACCATTATTCCTCCACCAAACTTTACAGTTGGCACTATGCATTGGGGCAGGTAGTGTTCTCCTGCCATTCGCCAAACCCAGATTGGTCCGTCGGACTGCCAGATGGTGAAGCGTGTAAGATTATTTTAAGATAATACACAATGCAGAGGACGAGAGGACTGAAGTTCAAAAGGACTAAAAGTCAAGAGAGTACTAACGATCAATAGGGATTTATCAATGTAAATAGTTGGTTTTCAGTTCAACATCTGTTTAGAATCTGTGTTAGAATGTCCGTCCTGGACTCATAGCTACGTGTTACACATTTTCATTGGTCTGAATAGTCTGTACATTGAGTCTGAAATAGGATACTTGTTATTTGGCCCAATTTTACTGCAAGGAATTTTAATTGGTCAACCACAGGCTAGGGCTGGGGGTTATAAATTACACCCTGTCGCTTTGATCTGTGGAGAGAAACACTAAGGACAGAGGAGAATGAACATCTACCATCTACCTCCCTGCATGATTTGTTTACTTTGAATAAACCTATTTTCCTGTCCCTGATTTGCTTTGGGGTCTGTCTTATTGAAGAATAACATCAACTGCTAACAAGCGTGATTCATCCCTCCAGAGAACATGTTTCCACTGCTCCAGAGTACAAAGGTAATGAACTTTACACCACTTCAGCCGACCTTTGGCATTGTGCATGGTGATCTTAGGCTTGTGTGGGACTGCTTGGCCATGGAAACCCATTTCATGAAGCTCCCGACGAACAGTTCTTGTGCTGATGTTGCTTCCAAAGGCAGCTTGGAACAAAGCTGTAGTGAGTGTTGCAACTGAGGACAGATGATTTTTACGCGCTACATGCTTCAGCACTCGGAGGTCCCGTTCTGTGAGCTTGTGTGGCCTACCACTTCGCGGCTGAGCCGTTGTTGCTCCTAGATGTTTCAACTTCACAATAACAGGACTTACAGTTGACCGGGACATCTCTTGCAGGCTGACCGGGACAGCTCTAGCAGGGCAGAAACTGACTTTCAACGGTGCCACGTTGAAAGTCATTGAGCTCTTCAATAAGGCCATTCTACTGCAAATGTTTGTCTATGGAGATCGCATGGCTGTGTGCTCAATTCTGTACACCTGTCAGCAATGAGTGTGGCTGAAATAGCTGAATCAACTAATTTAAAGGGGTGTCCACATACTGCTGTATATATAATGTATAATACTTTTCATAATTTTATTCTGTCAGTGGGGTACTAACACAGCTCAGCTTTACATACTGCTGTTTAGGTATGAAGGATGGACATGGGAATGAAGGAGTGCTTATACCTGTTCAGCTGTAGGGACCCTATAGCATCTGCCTGAGTGGAGGAGGGACCCTATAGTGTCAGTCTGAGTGGAGGAGGGACCCTATAGTCTCTGCCTGAGTGGAAGAGGAACCCTATAGCCTCTGCCTGAGGAGAGGAGGGACCCTATAGCCTCTGCCTGTGGAGGAGGGACCCAATAGCCTCTGGCTGATTGGAGGAGGGACCCTATAGTCTCTGCCTGAGTAGAGCAGGGACCCTATAGTCTCTGCCTGAGTGTAGGAGGGACCCTATAGTCTCTGCCTGAGTGGAGGAGGGACCCTATAGCATCTGTCTGAGTGGAGGAGGGACCCTATAGCGTCTGTCTGAGTGGAGGAGGGACCCTATAGTGTCTGCCTGAGGAGAGGAGTTGACTCTCAGAGTGGAGCGCTTGTCTGATAACGGTCTGTTCAAAAATAATCTGCAGGCAGGGATGTTGACCTTCATGGCATTTTGTATCAGCTCCAAGGTGGCCTTAATTGGCTGCTTATCGCAGGGCCATAAGTGGCTGCTTATCGCGGGGCCCTAAGTGGCTGCTTATCATGGGGCCCTAAGTGGCTGATTATTGCAGAGCCCTAAGTGGCTGCTTATTGCGAGGCCCTAAGTGGCTGCTTATCATGGGGCTCTAAGTGGCTGCTTATCGCAGGGCCCTAAGTGGTTGCTTATCGCGGGGCCCTAAGTGGCTGCTTATCATGGGGCCCTAAGTGGCTGATTATCATGGGGCCCTAAGTGGCTGATTATCGCAGAGCCCTAAGTGGCTGCTTATTGCGGGGCCCTAAGTGGTTGCTTACCATGTGGCCCTAAGTGGCTGCTTATCATGGGGCCCTAAGTGGCTGATTATCATGGGGCCCTAAGTGGCTTGAGCGTCACAAACAGCGCGTTGAGCGTCACAAATAGAACACATTTCTATTTTAGCACCTGGCCACACAGAAGCTCGCTGACGCCCACGAGCAGTGTGGGTGCAATGATTGAATAACATGTATGTGTACATTTATGTGATCAGCATGTACAGTAAGTTGCTGCTTATTATGGGGCCCTAAGTGGCTGCTTATCACAGTGTGTTAAGTGGCTTCTTATCGCTGGGCCCTAAGTGGCTACTCATCACTGGGCGCTAAGTGGCCGCTTATCGCTGGGCCCTAAGTGGCTACTTATCACGGGGCCCTAAGTGGCTGCTTATCGCAGGGCTCTTAGCAGTTCCTTATCATGGGGAAGTAAGTGGCTACTTATCGTGGGAACCTTAGCGGCTGCTTATGTAACTTAGTGGCTAGGGTCTGCCCTGGTTTGGGTAGAACGATGGAGAGAGCTGTATTAGCCCTGCAGGCTCCAATACAGAGATAGAGGGAAAGAGAGAGAAAGGGATAGAGTGCAGAATGTTCTGCCTGTCACTCGTTTCTGTCATCCAATGTCTTGTGACGTCTCCTCTCTCTCAGACTTTTCTATAAATGTTACCAAGTGCAGGCCCTAACCATGACCAAGTCAATATCTGTTTTCCTTCCTCAGTCAAATAGTTTTTCTTCATAACATGTCCTATTGCCCTCAAATTCAAGTCTGGACATAAAAGCCATCTCTTTTTGTCATTCTTCCCCTCTAATCAGGGACTCATTTAGACTTTGGAGAGCAGGTGGGTGCGATTAATTATCAGGTAGAACAGAAAACAGCGGTACTCCGGAACTCGTAGGGTCAGATTTGAATACCTCTGTCCTATTGGATTAGCTGTCAATATGGCCTGTGAAAGTGGCATGTCAATGTATTCATATTTACGCCTCTGTGTTACATGGTAATGAACTAAACCTGTTTGAAGGTATTTTACTCTACAGTACATAGGACCACAGTGACCACAGGCATTCCTCTCTGTGTACGGCAAGCTACAGGGAAGAATCCACATGATTAATGTGATTTTTGCTTCTGTTGAGAATGCCTATGACTTATTTCACAATTACAGAGAATTGTACGTTTACAGAATGGTGCTCAGTGGTCAAGCAATGGGTTTTTGTCAGCGCTAGCTTGAGAAAAAAAGAAATCACAATCTGAATAAATTCATAAACATTGCATCTCCTCCAGATATAAATCCCAAATGGTACCCTATTTCCTATGTAGTGCACTACTTTTTTATAGGGCTTTTTTATAGGCAATAGGGTGCACTAAATAGGCAATAGGGTGCCATGTGGGACGTGGCCCAGGACAGTGTAGTCTCTGTTGAGATGCGTACAACAGCCTGTCAGGTAAATAAGAAATGCTCCGAACAATGTGGAAATAACTAGTCAGACATGGGATAGAATCATCATCTAGTGCAAAGTGAGCACCTGTCCAAAATCCAATGGTGGAGCAGCACTCATTTATTTTAATGGCACACAACCATGTTAAATATCAAAATAAAGCAGAGGGAGATTGATTAAAGAAGGGAGAGATTGAATAAAGAAGGGGGGATGGAATAAAGCAGGGGGAGATTGAATAAAGAAGGGGGGATGGAATAAAGCAGGGGGAGATTGAATAAAGAAGGGGAGGCTGGAAAAAAGCAGGGGGAGATTGAATAAAGCAGGGGGAGATTGAATAAAGCAGGGGGAGATTGAAACTGGAACAGAGCAAGCAGTAACCGACTCCCTGTTTTTGTTTAAGACAAGTGTGGAGGAGAATATGGTAAGCATTGATTCTCGCTGTTTTGTAAGTGTGTGTGTGTGTGTGAGTGTGTTCTATGAAAGACTGATAAGCCCCCAACATTTACACTAATGAATAAACCTGGTCACATCTGCAGTCTTCATGGCTAAGGCACGTTCACGCAGATGTGCAGGGACCCTGGGCATCTTTCTTTTTGTGTTTTTCAGAGTCAGTCGAAAGGACTTTTTAGTGTCCGAAATTTTCATAACTGTGACCTTAATTGTTAGTGTCTTAACCGTTCCACAGGTGCATGTTCATTAATTGTTTATGGTATATTGAACTAGCATGGGAAACAGTGTTTAAACCCTTTACAATGAAGATCTCTGAAGTTATTTGGATTTTTACGAATTATCTTTGAAAGACAGGGTCCTGAAAAAGGGACGTTTTTTGTTGTTGTTGCTGAGTTTAGATATCTTGGACATTTTTATGTTGCTGGCGAGTGGGGGGAACAAGTTGAGGAGCTTGTCCATCAGTATTCATTCAGGCTTGATATGATTGACATTTCCCCTCTGCCTGTGGTAAAGAAGCTAGAGGCTGTGAGAGAGGTGGTCCTTGCAAAGATTCAACATCTCTTTGCAAATGTGCATATCCCACAGAAGTTTCTGGGGGAAATGAATAACAAAACTGTTCAAGTGGTGAAAAAGTGTCTATGCTTAAACACACACCACACGTGGCGTTGTCTTCCTTAGCCAAAGACAGGGGGGTTTAGGTGTCCCGAATATTGAGTGTATTTACACTGCTACCAAACTGACTCACCTGCTGAACATGCTCAACAGTGATGATGTGACAGTTAGGGAGTTAGCTAGAGCCGTCCTCCTTCTTAACCTACGGAGGAGGAAGGTTCCACTGTCCCATGGACACTGAGGACAACTTCCTGGGCTACAGGAGGAAGGCCAATGGAAAATTGGACACTCGTGCCGCGGGCTTTGTAGTCTGGTCAGACTGGCCGGACCTCAACGACCTGTGCAACCGAACTGGAGTAGAGCTCAGGTGGACACCGACTGATATGTAAACTAAGCCAGTGACTGCCTCTGATGCAGTTGTGGCAGATCGCGGTGTTGTTGTGGAGGCTTCTGTCACCCATGATGGAACATCTCATCCTACATCCAGGACAACACTCCTTGGTATCAGACAAATGCAGCTACTGCAACACTGGACTGGCCTGAGGCTGCAAGGGAAACTCGCTGCTCTGGATTTTGCTGACAAATCTGTCTCTCATTCCATGTATCAGAATGATGCCGTTGGCGAGGAAATTCTCACCTTTAGGCGAGGCTGCAATCTAGCACTCTGGTACCCTGCAAACCATGACCCATTATGTATTTTACAATTGTATTTTTATTTAACTTTTATTCAACTAGACAAGTCAGTTAATTATTATAAAAAGCTTATTTACAATGAAGGCCTAACCTGGCCAAACCCTCCCCTAACCCCAATGACATAAGTCAAAGGGGCTCCCGAGTGGCGCAGTGGTCTAAGACACTGCATCTCAGAGCAAGAAGGTCACTGCAGTACCTGGTTTCAATCCAGGCAGCTGTGATTGGGAGTCCCATAGGGCAGTGCACAATTGGCCCAGAGTTGCCGGGGCAGGCTATCATAAATAAGAATTTGTTCTTAACTGACTTGCCTAGTTAAATAAAGGTAAAAAAAAAATAATAATTGCCCATGTTGTGAATGGATGCCGTTCATACAATGATTTGTACAGTGCTAGACATGTTTGCCTTGTTGACCTGACAGCCAGCGAGGTGAGACAAGTAGTCTCACCAACAGCACATATGTTTAAACATTGCTGTGTAAGGGGAAGCTGGTTTGATGATTCTGTATGCCAGCTATTGATGTTGTGGCGGGAGGCCAGGAGGAGGTTCTCATTTTGGAAGTGGGCTGCTGATATGACGGCTACATTGGGCAGGCCTTTGCCTGGAAGCTGCTTCAATACCAGGTCCTCAAGCCACGCTTGGACAACCTTGTGTAGGTGCAAGCCGGTGGTGCTGATATTTGGCACTCTCAACATCTAGCTAGCGGACAGACTATATCAACACCTAACAAGGAGACAGACTACAAAAATGTATAGCTAGGGGACAGACTACAACAACATCTAGCTAGGAGACAGACTATAACAACATCTAGCTAGGAGACAGACTACAACAACATCTAGCTAGGAGACAGACTATAACAACATCTAGCTATTGGACAGACTACAACAACATCTAGCTAGGAGACAGACTATAACAACATCTAGCTAGGAGACAGACTACAACAACATCTAGCTAGGAGACAGACTACAACAACATCTAGCTAGGAGACAGACTACAACAACATCTAGCTAGGAGACAGACTACAACAACATCTAGCTAGGAGACAGACTACAACAACATCTAGCTAGGAGACAGACTACAACAACATCTAGCTAGGAGACAGACTACAACAACATCT
>QNTS01006287.1:0-23567 GCA_003317085.1 Hucho hucho | reverse complement strand
ATTTAGGATGTGTTCAGGAGGACATTTATTATGTGTTCAGGAGGACATTTAACATGCGTTCAGGAGGACATTTGGGATGCGTTCTGGAGGACATTTAGGATGCGTTCAGGAGGACATTTAGGATGCGTTCAGGAGGACATTTAGGATGCGTTCAGGAGGACATTTATTATGTGTTCAGAAGGAGATTTATCGTGCGTTCAAGAGGACATTTAGGATGCGTTCAGGAGGACATTTATTATGCGTTCAGAAGGAGATTTATCGTGCGTTCAAGAGGACATTTAGGATGCGTTCAGGAGGACATTTATTATGTGTTCAGGAGGACATTTAACATGCGTTCAGGAGGTGATTTAGGATGCGTTCAGGAGGACATTCATTATGCGTTCAGGAGGACATTTAACATGCGTTCAGGAGGAGATTTAGGATGTGTTCAGGAGGACATTTATTATGCGTTCAGGAGGACATTTAACATGCGTTCAGGAGGAGATTTAGGATGTGTTCAGGAGGACATTTCGGATGCGTTCAGGAGAACATTTCGGATGCGTTCAGGAGGACATTTCGGATGCGTTCAGGCCGTGGAGGAAAACATAGCTTTGTCTGCTTAACCCTCCTATTATGTTACGTGTCACTTTGACCCATTTCCACTTTTGAGTTGTCTAAAAGTTAACTTCTTTTTCTCCATAAAATTTAATTACTTTTCCTCATTTATTGTCATGAACCTAACTTCAAAATGTGGACACACTGATGTGTTGTGGAATGTCTGTGTAGATTTTGTATACAAACATGATGTTGTTGGTCATTTTGACCTGGAGGCTTTCATGTGTATAGATATTTGCACGGGTCCAAAATAACGGCTACAAGTGTCTTTGATGTATTTTGATTTGACTGGTTCTGGTTCTGGCACTTTTATAATTATGTTCGGGTGAAAATGAACTTTCCCAAGCTTCTTCGCAGTGAGCAGCAGATCTCTGACACAGACACTCCAAAATGAGCTCCAAATAAAAAATGCTTGTTTGTGAGAAACAAATAATTAATTCTTAAATATAGAGTTTTTTAAATCAAATGTTCTTGTATTTCAGCAAAGCACAAGGGTTAATTAAAATCTTCTATTCAAAGTGGGTGTGTGGTCTCTGTGTATTTATCCACCAGGTGGTATGGTACACCATGCAGTATCTGTATTTATCCACCAGATGGTATGGTACACCATGCATTACCTGTATTGATCCACCAGATGGTAGGGTACACCATGCATGGAGAAGTGAGGACTAGGCACACACACATACACAGGCTCCAGTTTATAATCTGGAGACTTCAAAACAGCTGGCAGTGTGCCAGGGCGGTTCCCCGTTCCGTCTGTCAGAACCACCGCTCACAGTCTCCAACTAGTCAGAATACAGTACTCTTCAGATTATACTGATTCAACATACAGTACTTTTCAGATTATAGGGCTTCAACGTACAGTACACTTCAGATTATAGGGCTTCAACGTACAGTACACTTCAGATTATAGGGCTTCAACGTACAGTACACTTCAGATTATAGGGCTTCAACGTACAGTACACTTCAGATTATAGGGCTTCAACGTACAGTACACTTCAGATTATAGGGCTTCAACATACAGCACTCTTCAGATTATAGGGGTTACCATTAAATCAATCCATTTGAATCCATTGGAATCCAAGTGGGCTCTCCTCTCTAGTCAGACAACCATCTTCATAACATGGAAATGACATGCCCCCCCTATGCCCACTCATATTCCACCTCCTCCCTCCCTCTCTCTCTTCCTCCCCTTCTCTCTCTCCCTGCCTTCCCCCTTCCCTCCCCATATTACCATTGACTACCCTCTTTCTACCTCTCTTTCACTCTCTCTCTCCCACCCTCACATACTACTGTATGCCATCATTTTCTGTCAACTGATTAGCAGGGGTGGGAAGGGATAGATCCGTAGAGTGAGAGGCGGGAAGGAGAGGAAAGCATCAAAGACTGGGTACGTTCACAGCTATCTCTCTGTCTGCTGTCTCCTCCTCCCTCCCTCCCTCCCTCCCCTCTTTCTCCCTGTTCTCTTTCTCTCTCCCTGTTCTCTCCCCCTCTCTTTATTTCACTGTTCTCTCTACCTCTCTCTCTCTCCCTCCCTCTCCCACTTGGATGTGATGTCGTCTATCCAACACTGTCACCACCAAAGCTCCTGAATGACGTATTTCCTAATAGTGACTACGGTCATTCACACTACCCTATACACAGTTCCCAGCTCTCACAGTCTCACGTCAGAATTAGAGGTTCATCCATGTTTCTCAAACATAACATTTTTAAGTGTTTAAGGTTACATTTAGGATTTAACTCTGAGGGGCGGTTTCCCGGACACAGATTAAGCCTAATCCTGGACTAAAAAGTGCTTTCAATGGAGATTTTCCATTGATCTTGCAATTTAGTCCAGGATTAGGCTTAATCTGTGTCCAGGAAACCGCCCCTGAATGTTTAAGATTAGGATTAAGTTAAGGCATTAACTCCAGATTCTTAAGGTTAGGCAAAGCTCTGAATGGATAAGGTAAGGGTTAAGGTAAGGGTTAAGGTAAGTGTTAAGGTAAGTGTTAGGGTTTCTATCGCTGGATTCAAACTTTCAACCTTCTGAATTAGATGCAGATGCCATCCCCGTCCACAACACCCAATCAAAACCCAAAGCTACTGGAAGGTAACAGTGCTCAATGTTTCCCCTAGTGGCCGGTTCCCACATTGTCTCCTGAAGTCCTCAGACATGGATGGACGTTGAATACTGACTTGTATCACAGGTGACCTGGCTGATTGAGCAACCGACCATGCTGCGGTCTGCTGATTAAGCTTGACCGCTTTAGTGTACAGTACATCCATGTTGAAACAAGGCTGCAATAAGGTACGCATACATTACTCTCTCTCATCCACAAATACAACTTACTAATGTGACCTATCTAAAAAATCTACAAATATCCAGAAAAATCTACAAATATCTTCCTTCTTCTTACATCTACACATAGAACAGAAAAAGTGTGACTGACTCCCACAGAGAAAATGACAATTGAACATCTTTCCACTTTCCAAATTCCACATTTTAGCTTGAAATAGTTAAAGAGATGGAAAATGTTTACATTTTGATCCTAGTAGACAACTGGACAATTAGAATGATGCATGATGCATCACGGATGATGGTGTGTATGTCTTAAACAGCAGCATCTGTCGACAGGCACCCAAGCCAGTTTGGCATTACAGCAACGCCTCTCAGTAAAGACACTGCCAAGTGGGACAAGACACAGCACTGTCTAATTACATGGTGACAGAATGAAACACACACACACACGCGTGCAGTCACATATACATACAAACACTCACACTTAACGAATATATATTTTATGGACTAAACACATATTGAGTTAAAAAGCAATGTCCTCATTTTGTCATGATCACTGTCTCACTCAGTTGAATTGTCAAGGATTTGAAAATGAATTGCCAATATGAAATATGGTTAATTTATATGACACAGAAAACCGCCACACAGTGCATTACTAAGCATTACTAATCTACACACTATATTCTGTAGGTCTAATTCACTGCAAAGGGGCATCCTTGGAGACCTGATTCATTAGTATGTTGAAATGGATTGCTCAGTGTCTGTCCTTCTCTCTCTCTCCCTCTCTTTACCTTCAAATAGTTATCCTGTGCTGCAGGTAGGAGGGAGGGAGGGAGGAAGAGAGGGACATAGAGAGAGATTCTATTTCTCTCTGGATTTGGTCATGAGTGAGTGGGTTGATGAGACAAATGGTTAGCAGGAAAAGAAAGCCATTTTACAGTGCCGTGTAGGAGGCCAGATGTGACCGAAGCTCAGAGCAGTCAATACTGTCTAGCTCTGTGCCTCTCTCTCTCTCTCTCTCCCTCTCCCTCTCTCTCTCAATTCAATGGGCTTTATTGGCAGGGGAAACATATGTTTACATCGCCAAAGCAGGTGAAATAGATAATAAACAAAAGTGAAATAAACAAAAAAAATTAACAGTAAACATTACACTCACAGAAGTTCCAAAAGAATAAAGACATTTTGTCACGACTTCCGTCGAAGTCGGTTCCTCTCCTTGTTCGGGCGGCGTTCGGCGGTCGACGTCACTGGTCTTCTAGCCATCGCCGAACCACTTTTCATTTTCCATTTGTTCTGTCTTGTTTTCCATCACACCTGGTTTTAATTTGCCCTCATTACTGTTGTTTATTTAACCCTCTGTTTCCCCCATGTCTGTGTGGGGAATTGTTTGTTCGGCATGCCGGTTTACGCCGGGTTTGTATGTTTTTCACCCGTGCTTTGTGGCAGACAGTATTTGTACTTGTATTTTGTACTTTGTGCTGCCTTACTTGGTTTTGTTGTGTGACGCGGTTGCGTTCTGTAATTAACATTGCCTGAGTAAAGTACTTAGTCCACTCATCTCTGCTCTCCTGCACCTGACTTACCTACACCAGATACACCCACCGCATGACAGAATTCCCCACCACATATGGAGTCAGCAGAAGCAGGTGCCCCTGGAGTGGGCCAACGCCATGTGGGGGAAAGGAGATGCGGCGTTGGACCATTTCGGTGAACGTCTCTTCCATTTGAGGCAGGGGATGGAACGACAGGGCCCTGATCGACCACTATCGCTGCAGTTTGCGCGAGGACGTCCGTCGGGAGTTGGCCTTTAGGGACACCACCCTCACCATCGACCAGCTGGTGGACCTGTCCATTCGGTTGGATAACCTGCTGAGGGTCTGTCTGTTCCATCCCCCAGCACCACCGCTCCGATGCCCATGGAGCTGGGAGGTGCTGCGCTCAGGGAGACCGGAGGAGGTTCCGGTTCGTGCACCATTTGTGGCCGCAGAGGTCACACTGCCGGTCGGTGGCGAGTTGGTTCCTCTGGGAGTCGAGGCAGCAGGCAGGGCACTCTTGCGTCACCCCAGGTGAGCCGGCACCATGCTCACCCAGAGCCCTCTGTTGCACACATGTTTTTGTATGTTGGTTTTCCTGTGTTTTTCCCCGCATTCCCAGCATAAGGCGCTCGTCGATTCAGGCGCAGCTGGGAATTTTATAGACAGATCATTTGCCCATAGTTTAGGGATCCCCATTGTTCCAGTGGCCATGCCCTTCCCAGTTCACACCCTAGATAGTCGACCATTGGGGTCAGGGTTGATTAGGGAGGACACCGCTCCCCTGGCATGGTGACGCAGGGGGGTCACACTGAGAGAATCAGTCACTTTCTCATTGACTCTCCTGCGTTTCCCGTGGTGCTAGGTCTACCCTGGTTAGCCCGTCATGACCCCACTGTTTCCTGGCAACGGAGTGCTCGGGGAGGTGTTTAGGGGTTTCCGTTGGTGCTACTACGGTGGAAAGTCCAGACCAGGTCTCCACCGTGCGCATTCCCCCCGAAAATGCCGATTTGGCTCTCGCCTTCTCCAAAAAGAAGGTGACTCAAATACCACCCCATCGACGGGGGGATTGTGCGATAGATCTCCTGGTAGACGCCGCACTTCCCAGGAGTCACGTGTATCCCCTGTCGCAGGCGGAGACGGCGTCTATGGAAACATATGTCTCTGAATCCCTGCGTCAGGGGTACATTCGGTCCTCCACTTCACCCGCCTCCTCGAGTTTATTTTTTGTGAAGAAGAAGGGGGGAGGTCTGTGCCCGTGTATTGACTATCGAGGTATAAACCAGATCACTGTGAGGTACAGTTACCCGCTACCTCTCATAGCCAGTGCGATTGAGTCAATGCACGGGGCGCGCTTCTTCACTAAATTAGATCTCAGGAGCGCGTACAACCTGGTGCGTATCCGGGAGGGAGACGAGTGGAAGACGGCTTTCAGTACTACCTCAGGGCATTATGAGTACCTCGTAATGCCATACGGGATGATGAATGCTCCATCAGTCTTCCAAGCCTTTGTAGACAAGATCTTCAGGGACCTGCACGGGCAGGGTGTAGTGGTGTATATTAATGACATTCTGATATACTCCGCTACACGCGCCGAGCATGTGTCTCTGGTGCGCAGGGTGCTTGGTCGACTGTTGGAGCATGACCTGTACGTCAAGGCTGAGTAATGTCTGTTCTTCCAACAGTCCGTCTCCTTCCTAGGGTACTGCATTTCCACCTCAGGGGTGGAGATGGAGAGTGTCCACATTTCCGCCGTGCGTAATTGGCCGACTCCCACCACGGTAAAGGAGGTGCAGCGGTTTCTAGGGTTTGCCAATTACTACTGGAGGTTTATCCAGGGTTTTGGTCAGATAGCGGCTCCCATTACCTCATCGCTGAAGGAGGGACCGGTATGTTTGCAGTGGTCGGCTGAGGCGGGCAGGACTTTTGGTCACCTGAGGGCTCTGTTTACCTCGGCTCCCGTGCTGGCCCATCCGGATCCCTCTTTAGCGTTCATAGTGGAGGTGGACGCGTCCGAGGCTGGGATAGGAGCCGTGCTCTCTCAGCGCTCGGGTACGCCACCGAAGCTCCGCCTCTGTGCCTTCTTCTCGAGGAAGCTCAGCCCGGCGGAGCGAAACTATGACGTGGGGGACCGGGAGCTGTTGGCTGTCGTCAAGGCTCTGAAGGCGTGGAGACATTGGCTTGAGGGGGCCAAACACCCATTTCTCATCTGGACTGACCACCGCAATTTGGAGTACATCCGGGCAGTGAGGAGACTGAACCCTCGCCAGGCAAGGTGGGCCATGTTTTTCACCCGTTTTGTTTTCACCCTTTCCTACAGACCAGGTTCCCAGAACGTGAAGGCAGACGCACTGTCCCGGCAGTGCGTCTGACACAGAGGAGCGGCCCATGGACCCCACCCCCATACTCCCGGCCTCCTGCCTGGTGGCACCGGTAGTGTGGGAGCTGGACGCGGACATTGAGCGGGCGCTCCCTTCCAGTGTCCAGCTGGGCGTCTGTACGTTCCGTCTGCTGTCCATGACCGGCTGATCTAATGGGCCCACACGTCACCCTCCTCTGGTCATCCAGGCATCAGTCGGACGGTGCGCTGTCAGAGTGTGAAGTACTGGTGGCACACCTTGGCTAAGGACGTGAGGGTTTATGTTTCCTCCTGCTCGGTGTGCACCCAGTGTAAGGCTCCTAGGCACCTGCCCAGAGGTAAGCTACACCCCTTACCAGTTCCACAGCGGCCTTGGTCGCACCTGTCGGTGGACTGGAGGCAGGGCATGAAAGGGATAATGAATCCAGTTGTTTGTGTCATCCGTTTCAGAAAAGTACCTGTGTAATTGTGCACCCAACTCACTCAGGTGCTTAGCTATATCACATTTCACATTGTCCGTAAGCTTGAGTTCATTTGCACACAAAAAATCATACAATGATGGAAAGACCTGTGTGTTGTGCTTGTTAAAGTAGACAGAGAAGAGCTCCAACTTCTTAATAAAAGCCTCAGTTTTGTACCGCACACTGAATATAGTTGCGGAGAGTCCCTGTAATCCTAGATTCAGATCATTCAGGCGAGAGAAAACATCGCCCAGTTCAATGAACCATAAACAATTAATGAACATGCACCTGTGGAACAGACTCTGAAAAACACCAAAAGAAAGATGCCCAGGGTCCCTGCTCATCTGCATGAACTTGCCTTAGGCATACTGCAAGGAAGCATGAGGACTGCAGATGTGGCCAGGGCAATAAATTGCAATGTCCGTACTGTGAGACACCTAAGACAGAGCTACAGGGAGACAGGACGGACAGCTGATCGTCCTCGCAGTGGCAGACCATGTGTAACAACATCTGCACAGGATCGGTACATCCGAACATCACACCTGCGGGACAGGTACAGGATGGCAACAACAACTCCTCAAGTTACACCAGGAACGCACAATCCCTCCATCAGTGCTCAGACTGTCCGCAGTAGGCTGAGAAAGGCTGGACTGAGGGCTTGTAGGCCTGTTGTAAGGCAGGTCCTCACCAGACATCACAAACCCACCATCGCTGGACCAGACAGGACTGGCAAAAATTGCTCCTCACTGATGAGTCGCGGTTTTGTCTCAGCAAGGCTGTTGTTCGGATTTGCGTTTATTGTCGAAGGAATGAACATTACACAAAGGCCTGTTCTCTGGAGCGGGATCGATTTGGAGGTGGAGGGTCCATCATGGTCTGGGGCGGTGTGTCACAGCATCATCGGACTGAGCTTGTTGTCATTGCAGGCAATCTCAACGCTGTGCGTTACAGGTAAGACATCCTCCTCCCTCATGTGGTAGCCTTCCTGCAGGCTCATCCTGATCTGACCCTCCAGTATGACAATGCCACCAGCCATACTGCTCGTTCTGTGCATGATGTCCTGCAAGACATTCTGCCATGGCCAGCATAAAGCCCGGATCTCAATACCATTGAGCACTTCTGGGACCTGTTGGATCAGGAGGAGAGGGCTAGGGGCATTCCCCCCAGAAATGTCCGGGAACTTGCAGGTGCCTTGGTGGAAGAGTGGGGTAACATCTCACAGCAAGAACTGGCAAATCTGGTGCAGTCCATGAGGAGGAGATGCACTGCAGTACTTAATGCAGCTGGTGGCCACACCAGATACTGACTGTTACTTTTGATTTTGACCCCCCTTGTTCAGGGACACATTATTCAATTTATGTTAGTCACATGTCTGTGGAACTTGTTCAGTTTATATCTCAGTTGTTGAATCTTGTTATGTTCATAGAAATATTTACACATGTTAAGTTTGCTGAAAATAAACACAATTGACAGTGAGAGGATGCTTCTTTTTTTGCTGAGTTTATGTCTATATTTTTTTGCGTATCCCCGACGGAATTGTGCGTACCCCAGTTTGGGAATACCTGCTCTAGGACAATGGTGTCTAGATGGACTTTGCATTTTTGGTCCTGGCGACTGGACCTTTTTTGGAACACCATTATTTTTGTCTTACTGAGATTTACTGTCAGGGCACAGGTCTGACAGAATATGTTCAGAAGATCTAGGTGCTGCTGTAGGCCCTCCTTGGTTGATGACAGAAGCACCAGATCATCAGCAAACAGTAGAAATTTGACTACAGATTATAGTACTGTGTGGCCGGGTGCTGCAGACTGTTCTAGTGCCCTCGCCAACTCGTTGACATGTATGTTGAAGAGGGTGGGGCTCAATCTGCATTCCTGTCTCACCCCACGGCCCTTTGGAAATAAATGTGTGTGTTTTTTGCCAATTTGAACCGCACACTTGTTGTTTGTGTACATGGATTTCATAATGTTGTATATTTTTCCCCCAACTCCACTTTCCATCAATTTGTATAGCAGACCCTCATGCCAAATTGAGTCAAAGCCTTTTTTGAAATCAACAAAGCATGAGAAGACTTTGCCTTTGTTTTGGTTTGTTTGTTTGTTAACTGGGGTGTTTAGGGTGAATACGTGGCTGTCGTACAGTAATTTGGTAAAAAGTCAATTTGACATTTTCTCAATACATTGTTTTCACTGAGGAAATGTATGAGTCTGTTGTCACTGATAATGCAGAGGATTTTCCCAAGGTTAGTGTTGATGCATATCCCACGGTAGTTATTAGTTGATTGTAAAATGTGTATATGATCAAGTATATGTTTTTGCTGTTTGTTCTTCGTTATAGGGCCGAAAAGATTGGAGAAGTGGTTCACCCATACATCTCCGTTTTGGATATATAACTCTTCTTGTTGTTGTTTGTTTAGTGTTTTCCAATATTCCCAGAAGTGGTTAGAGTCTATGGATTCTTCAATTACATTGAAGGCTTGCGCGCGCTGTTTTTTTCCTTTCCTATCGCCCAGTTTACAATCCGGTTGAAATATTATACTAAATATACATAAAAGTGTTCCTAAGGATACATTATCAATGATGTTTGATTGTTCTTGGACAAGCGCCCCACTAGCGCCCCACTGCTCCCTAAGTAGTTAACTTCTTAGGGAGCGGCTCCTGGCGTGCCCAAAGTAAAATGCTTCCCACTCAGGCCCAGAAAATAGGATATGCACATAATTAGTACCATTGGATAGGAAACACTCTGAAGTTTCTAAGAGTGTTAAAATATTGTCTGTGAGTATAACAGAACGGATATAGCAGGCGAAAACCCGAGGCATTTCTGTCCTGGAAAAAGTGTTATTGAAAACATTGCCTCATTTTTAACCCCTCCCTATTGAAAACAGCTATATATAGGAGTAGGATTGCAGTACCTATTGCTTCCACTGGATGTCAACAGTCTCTAGACAGTGTTTGATGATGTTAGAATGCTCTGGATGGTAATAGAAGAAGAATTTCAAACTGGTCATCGGATGTAAACAGAAGAGGATGCACGTTCACGGGCACGCGCGCTCTGTGTTTTTTTTCCTTTCCTATCGTCCAGTTTATAATCCGGTTGAAATATTATAGTAAATATATATAAAAGTGTTCCTAAGGATACATTATCAATGATGCTTGATTGTTCTTGGACAAGTGTATAGGTTGAACGAGTTCTCTTCACGGTTCAATGGGCGAGTGGACGCTGTATTTTATGAACATAATGCGCCAACCAAACGGAGATTTATGGATATAATAAATGACTTTTTCTAACAAAAGAACAATTGGATGTCTTCGTTGGACACTTGGGAAGCCCTCAGCAGAAGTTCTTCAAAAGGTAAGGGATTTGTTTTCGCTGTGAAATGTGTTTTGTGTGAACCGCGATGGTTTATACATTCATGCTAATGAAAAATATTGGAGGTGCTACCCTCAAACAATCAAATGTAGTGCTTTCGCCGTAAAGCCTTTTTGAAATCTGACAACGCTGTGATATTGCCAAGAAGCAGAGCTTTTGATGACTATGCAACACTTGTATATTGATGAATGTTTAATAATTAAACTTTTGGATTTTGAATTTGGCGCCTTGCATTTCACCTAAGTAGTTAACAGAGAAAAATGTCCTCCTGTGTACTACCTATATCCCCCCACTAGAATCGCCATACATCAAGCATTCACCTCCCCCATATGCCCCCCTAGGCACAACTACGACATCATAACCAACACAAACGGGGGGTCCTGCAGCTCTGTCGCACGTTGGGTATGTACTTAGTCAATGGTACAGTAGGCTTCGAGGGGACTTCTATGGTAGGCACATCTATAGCTCATCTCTTGGCAGGAGTACTGCAGACTACTTTATCACTGACCTCAACCCAGAGTCTCTCAGAGTGTTCACAGTCAGCCCACTGACACCCCTATCAGACCACAGCAAAATCACAGTTTACTTGAACAGAGCAGTACTCAATCATGAGGTATGAAAGCCAAAGGAACTGAATAATATTAAGAAATTCTATGGAAGGAATGTAGAGAGGAAACCTACCAAAAAAACAATTAGGCAACAACAAATTCAATCCCTTTAAGGTCATTTCCTTTTGAAATTCTAGCCCAATGTAAAATGTTCCTGTATTTGCGATTTCTTTGGTGAAGTCCAGGTTCCTGCTCTTTAGGACAACGGCAGATCACCTCAGGCCTTAGATTCTCTCTCTCTCTCTCTCTCTCTCTCTCTCTCTCTCTCTCTCTCTCTCTCTCTCTCTCTCTCTCTCTCCCCTCCAACTCTCTCTCCCTCTGTTTCCTCTCTATCTCTATTTTTCAATCTGTATTTTAAAATCTATATTTTTAAATGTGTATTTTTTTTAAAATGTATTTGTGAGTGTGTATTTGTGTATAGGGCCCTGTTTTCTACCACCATTTCATCTTGCCACAGTAATGATATCATATCCACCATTTCATCTTGCCACGGTAATGATATCTTATCCACCATTTCATCTTGCCACAGTAATGATATCATATCCACCATTTCATCTTGCCACAGTAATGATATCTTATCCACCATTTCATCTTGCCACAGTAATGATATCTTATCCACCATTTCATCTTGCCACAGTAATGACATAATATCCACCATTTCATATTGCCACAGTAATGATATAATATCCATCATTTCATCTTGCCACAGTAATGATATCTTGTCCACCAGTTCATCTTGCCACAGTAATGATATATTGTCCACCATTTCATCTTGCCACAGTAATGACATCATATCCACCATTGCATCTTAACCAATTAATTAGTTAAGATGTGTGTGAGTAATGTTTGTATGTCAGCACAGGTTGGCTAATTGTTAATTGTAGGCTCCTAACACTAATTTACCTAATGAGCTACAGGTATTTGTGGGAGAGAGAAAAAGGTAAGCAGGGCTAGACCAGTGAAGAGGTTTATTTTGGTCTTCATCTTGCAGTCCTTGTTTTCACCATTTTAACTTTTCATGTGAAGGGCATCAGCCAGCCTTTTCACACTCTCTGTCTTGATTTCTCTGTCTGTTTACATTTGAGACATTTGGCAGATGCTCTTATCCAGACCGACTTACAGGAGAAATTAGAATTAAGTGCCATGCTCAAGGACATATCGGTAGATGTTCCACCTAGTCAGCTCTGGGATTTAAACCAGCAACCTTTCAGTTACTGGCCCAAAACTCTAACCGCTAGGCTCCCTGTCATTCTTGTTGGTTTAGAAAATACATTGGTGGTGCTCTTTGTACATATATTTCTCATTTTCCCTCTAGCTTCGTCTCAATCTTTCCATCTTCTTTCTATCCTCAATGGGGCGGCAAGTAGTCTAGTGGTTAGAGTGTTGGGCCAGTAACCGAAAGGTTGCTAGATCGAATCCTGGAGCTGACAAGGTAAAAATCTGTCGTTCTGCCCCTGAACAAGGCAGTTAACCCACTGTTCCTAGGCTGTCATTGTAAATAAGAATTTGTTCTTAACTGACTTGCCTAGTTAAATAAAGGTAAAATATTTAGTATTCTCATGCCTTTGTTTGTCTTCTTGGAGTTGGTAACTTTCCGCCCTGCTAATAAAAAGTCCAACTGACTGGCTCCTCATTCAGTACCATGCAGCCCAGAACTGAAGCAGAAGCAGAGAGGTGGTCTTACACACAAACAGAGACACACACACAAACACACAGAGACAGAGACACACAGAGACACACAAACACACAGAGAAACAAACACACAGAGAAACAAACACACACACACAGGATCAAACACACACACAGAGAAACACAGACACACACGCACACTCAGAAGCAGGGAGGTGGTCATTCCTCTCTCTTCTCTGACAAAGCATCCCAAATCTGCAGCATGTGTAATGAACGGCATGAAGCCCTTTTTTTTAAGGCAGCCTTTGATGTCAAATATATTCCAATGTCTTTTTGAGACCCTCCGCCCCTCTTCTCCACCACCATTAAATCCCACTACTACTTTGTTTAAACTTTTCAACAAACAAGACATCCCTACACTACAGAGACCTTTCAACAAACAAGACATCCCTACACTACAGAGACCTTTCAACAAACAAGACATTCCTACACTACAGAGACCTTTCAACAAACAAAAGATCCCTACACTACAGAGACCTTTCAACAAACAAGACATTCCTACACTACAGAGACCTTTCAACAAACAAGACATCCCTATAGTACAGAGACCTTTCAACAAACAAGACATCCCTACACTACATAGACCTTTCAACAAACAAGACATCCCTACACTACAGAGACCTTTCAACAAACAAGACATTCCTACACTACAGAGACCTTTCAACAAACAAGACATTCCTACACTACAGAGACCTTTCAACAAACAAGACATCCCTACACTACATAGACCTTTCAACAAACAAGACATTCCTACACTACATAGACCTTTCAACAAACAAGACATCCCTATACTACAGAGAACTTTCAACAAACAAGACATCCCTACACTACAGAGACCTTTCAAAACAAACAATATTTTATCTATACACAATAATCTCAATGTCAGAACTGTGTAAACAAGCTTGATCTTGATCTCAATCTATATCTCAACTAAACAACTTAAACAAGGGATGTGTCTAACCTTTCTCACTGGAGTAACAACACTCTGTAACAATACCTATTCATCAAAACCAGAAATAGATCAAATATGGATGGCTGTCTTACCCCTCTCACAGGAGCGGCCCAGGTATCCCGTCCCCGAGCAGTCACAGACGTAACGGTTCCATCCCTCCCGACAGACCCCGTTATTCTGGCAGGGATTTGACAGGCACTGCTTGGGCAGTTCTTTAGAACAGGATGGTTTGACCCCTGCAGCCTTCTGAACCTCGGCCATACGGCGGACGTCTTTACTCTGCCCATCGATGAACAGGTCCCGGATGCAGCCCACGTAGCCATAGTTTAGGAGAGCTGTCCACACCTGGAGACATGTGGAATAAAACTGGTGACTGGGGAGCTGCTTATTTCAAATCACTACTACCATCCACTACCATTGTGCCCTTGAACAAGGCATAATCAACCTCTAAGCTGCTACAGGTTCGCTGCACTCTGGTTGATTCTGTGTGTGTGTGTGCGTGTGCGTGCGTGGGTGAGTGTTGTACCTCTGTAGGGAAGACCATGCCTAGTTTATTCTCTGGTAGTCCTCCCAGGTACAGGTTATCATCCAGATCCAGGATCTCACTCTCTCCTGGGGCTGTGTAAGCCTGGCGCTGGGTGTTGATGGAGATGGTACCTGGGTGGAGACAGGAGGAGTGTTGAAGTTTACCACTTGGCAGGGTTGATTTGTTATTATAGATGGATCCTGAATGTAACACGCACATCCATCAATAAAGCATTTCACGGTAAAGTCTAAACTTGTTGTATTCGGCACAAGTGGCAAATAAAGTTTGAATTGATTTGAAACAACTGTTCATATACTGTATGCCATTCAAATGTCAACGGAATAGAATGAAACCCTACTACAGCTTCACAAGCACCACTGAAAGCAGGATGGATCCATAAAGAGTTCAATACAGATGGAGAAAGACGTTTCATTAGTTTAATTTATCACTACCGGGTTGGGATATTTTTCTTCTGGAATGAACGTTAAACATACCTGGGTTCAAATACTATTTGAAATATTTCAAATACATTCAACATTTTCTCTAGCTGGGTTTGCTCTTTTTGACTGTCCTATTAATTCCTTTAAGACAGGCAGACTCAATCGAGCACAGATACAGTTTTAAATAGTAGTTGAACCCAGGTCTGGCATTGATACAACACTAAATAATATTGCTGCGAGCCGAGGCCCATTAGTAATCTGTGATCCCATAGAAGTAACTCTCCATTCTACTCTCCTTATATTTCCCCCCATTGTAAATCTCATTTATCAATACAGCAGCAGTCATAAAAGAATAACGGGGGGGGGGGGGGGGGGGCTCTATCATTTTCAGAGCTGAACCAAACAACAAACCCTGTCTTGGCCGTATTTCAGAGTGATTAACCAACTTGCAGGTTGTTTCTCTCTCTCTCTCTGTATCTTTCTCTCTCTCTCTCTCTCTCTCTCTCTCTCTCTCTCTCTGTCTCTCTCTATGTTTCCAACACATAAACCTGGCTAGGAGAGTTAGTGTTTCCCTCTCCTTGATATAATAACACAGGACCTGACTGGACTGTAAAGAGTATGGACTGTGTGTATGTATGTACTGTATGTGTGTGTGTGAGTGTGTGTGTGTGTGTGTCTGAGTGGGGGGGGTTGTATTCCTCCTCCTCACAGTAAGGTACGGACCTACTGGGCTGAGAAGAACCATACAAGAAAAGAGAGAGTGAGAAAGGGCAGAAAACAGAGAGAGGGATAGAAGAGAGAGAGAGACCGAAAGAGAGAGAGAGAGAGAGAGAGAGAGAGAGAGAGAGAGAGAAAGAGGGAGAGAGACAGAGAGAGATAGAGAGAGATATACTATATATAGTGAGAGCGAGAGACAGAGGTTGAGGGGGGGGGGGGGATACCTGGAGAGATACCTGGCCGGGCTGAAAACTGACTCAGAAGAACTATCCAGAGATGAGAGGTAGGGAGTGCAGGAGGGCGGGAGGGTGAGAAATAGAAGGGAGCAGAGAGAAATGTGATTGAGAGAGAAGGATATTTGTCATCCCGCAGTAGTAATTTACTTTTTGATTGACAGATGCACACTGTGGTAGATATCAACCAGCTACTTTATATGAGCTCAATGCTTTAGGGAAAACCACTGGAATGCTAAGTCTGTGTGTTGGTGTGCGTGTGTGTGTGTGTGTGTGCGTAACAGCATAGTGAAGATTTATTGCTAGTTGCCAAATAGTTTTGGTAATGAAATATGTCCCAAACCACACATGGAGATACACCCAGGCAGGCTGAAGGGAAAAACAATACAACAAAATTGTCTCTTGTATTTCCTGAATATGTGGTGTTGTTTGAAGCATGTTGCTCTTCACCTTGTACATAAATCAGGTGATGAAAATGGCGCCGACGGATAGGGCTGCCGTGCTTCTAGCTCTTAAGAAACATTGCAGTATATTAAAAAAAATTGTATGTGTTATTTCAGAACTCACTCACTGTTGGGCCAAGTGACTCTGAACTTACAATGGTTAGCCCCAAGTTGTTATATATATAATTTTTTTCTTGTGCATTTTGCTATTTGTCTCATGACTCCGGAATACTTTGTTGACTACAAACTTTCTTTACCCAACCGTGGGACAGACTATGTTTTTTCCCTCACTCGGGACTCTCTATTGGTTACACAGACTTTTGGCCTCCCATCCTATTCTAACCACCTCTCGGCAGCTTGTATTCATGTTACCTGATGAAATTGCTGTACAATATGATCTTGTTGCCACTATATGCACATTCAGATGTCATAAATCAGCATTGCAGAGCTCTCCATGTCCTTGATTATATTACTGCTGATGATATCTGGAAATGTGCATGTATACCCTGGCCCATCTACTGTTGCTAGCCCCAATTCTGACTTGTGCTCTGAAATCTGCTTCACTGATTTCTGCTCTCGTAAAAGCCTGGGTTTTCTGCACGTTAACACTAGAAGCATATTACCTAAAATGGATCAATTGAAAGTGTGGGTTCACAGCTCCAATCCAGATGTGTTGATCATTACTGAGATGTGGTTAAAAGAGTGTTTTGAAAACTGATGTTAACCTTTCTGATTATAACCTTTTTCGGCAAGACAGATCTTCTAAAGGTGGGGGAGTGGCAATCTTTACCAAGGATCACCTTCAGTGCTCGGTTGTCTCCACCAAGTCTGTCCCCAAACAATTTGATTTGCTGGTTTTTAAGCATTAACCTTTCAAATAGCTCTTTGTTGACTGTTGTTGGGTGCGATCGTCCTCCATCAGCCCCGGCCTGTACCCTACATGCCCAAAGCTCTCTCCTGGTCCCTTACACTAAGTCTGAATTTGTCCAGCTAGGTGACCTAAACTGGGACATGCTTAAACCACCTGACCAAGTCCTAAAGCAACGGGACTTCCTAAATCTTTCTCAGATTATTACCAATCCCACAAGGTATGACTATAAACACCCAAAAAAGGCAACTCTCCTCGATGTTATCCTCACAAATAATTCTGATAGGTATCAGTCTGATGTTTTCTGTAATGACCTTAGTGATCCCTGTTTTACAGCCTGTGTTTGTAATGGCTGCTCAGTGAAATGACATGTCCTGATTTGTCATAGATGCTTGCTAAAAACTTTAATGAGCAAGCCTTCCTTCATGAACAGGCCTCTGTAAAATGGCATAGAATCCGCTTGATTCCATCTGTCGAAGACGCTCGGCCCTTCTTTTTTGATATTTTCAGTGGGACGGTTAACAAACACACCCCCATAAAGAAAATTAGAATTAAAAACAGGTTCAGCCCCTGGTTCGACCGTGATCTTGCAGAGTTACTCCACCTAAAGAATTGCATTTGGCGAAATCATCACATTTGGAGGTGTTATGTTTATATGTGAAAGCTCTCTCTCTCTCTCGCTCTCTCTCGCTCTCTCTTGTGCGCTCTCCTCTCCTCTACTCTCCTCTCCTCTCTTATCTATCCTCTCTCCTCTTGAGTTTCTCAATGAAAAACGGCCCAAACTTGAGGAGGGAGAGTCGAAAGGTAGGGAGGGAGAGAGAGAGGGAGAATGAGAGAGTGAGAGAGAGAGAGCGAGAGAGCGAGCAAGAGCGGGAGGGAGGGAGGGAGAGGGGGATGCAATATACAGTTAATTAGAGGGATAATAGGGTACCAAATCTAATGTTGATAACATGATACATCCAGCGGCTTTGGTCTTCTGTCTCGCCACAGTGCAACAGTATTGGTTTAGATCATTTTCGAGGAGACAAAATAAATGCTGTTGCTTCTGGATCACACAAAATAATGATTGTGTGGCTGAAATGTGTTTATTTGGTTTTAATCCAGAGAGGATAGCAAAAGTATCTAGATCCTCATTGAGGCTGTGGAGGGATTCTAACTGTTGTTTTAAAAGAAAACATGAATCATCAGTGTACAATGACACCTTTGTTTTTAAGCCACAGATTTCTAATCCCTTAATATTATTGTTAGATCTAATTTGAGCAGCTAACATTTCAATGGCAATAATAAATAGATTCGCCAGTAGTGGACAACCTTGATTTACTCCTCTTGACAGTTCTACAACTTCATGAGATGTAGCCATTATTTACTATTTTACACCTAGAGTTACTATACATAACTTTAATCTTTTTATAAGAGATTCTCCTAAATTTAACCTCTCAGGGAGCAGCTCCCGAGGTGACGGTTTTGGAGAGCCTGGCGTGCCCAAAGTAAAATGCCTCCCATTCAGGCCCAGAAAATAGGATATGCATATATTTAGTACCATTGGATAGGAAACACTCTGAATTTTCCAAAACTGTTAACCATTTGTCTGTGAGTGAAACAGAACGGATATGGCAGGCAAAACCCCGAGGAATTTATGTCCTGGAAAAAGTGATTTTGACACATTGCTCATTTGGGAACCCCTCCCTCATGAAAATGACCATATAAGGGCATATGAATGCAGTACACGTCGCTTCCTTATGATGTCAACAGCCTCGAGATGGTGTTTCCCTCCATTTTGGATGCTTTAGACCAGAGAAAACGACCAAACTAGTGGGTCCCCCCTTGATGACAACAGTACCCAGGGCGCGCGCCCGAGAAGTCGCGCAGTGTCTTATTTACCGTCTTTAGAGCTCAGTTTATATTCCGGTTGATTTATAATAGTAAATATACGTAAAAGTGTTCCTAAGGATACATTTAAAACTATGTTTGAATGTTCTTGGACAAGTTTATAGGTATAAGATGAACGAGTTCGCGCCACGTTTCAATGGACTAGTGGAGGCTGTCGTTTCTGACTATGACGCGCGAACCAAATGGAGATTTATGGATATAATACATTACTTTTTCTAACAAAAGAACCATGGATTGTCTTCGTTGGACACTTAGGATGACCTCAGCAGAAGTTCTTCAACAGGTAATTGATTTGTTTTCGCTGTGAAATGTGTTATGTGTGTGCCACGCTGGCTAATGAATTCATGGCTATGAGAAAGTATGTGAGGCGCTGCCCTCAAACAATCAAATGTAGAGCTTTCGCCGTAAAGCCTTTTTGAAATCTGACAACGCTGTGATATTGCCAAGAAACAGAGCTTTTGATGAGTATGAAACACTTGTATATTGGTGCATGTTTAATAATTCAACTTTGGGATTTTGAATTTGGCGCTTTACATTTTACCTGGTGGTGTCGCTAGCGACCCACCGCTCCCTGAGAAGTTTTAATATTCTAGGCATTTATATATAAACTCCAGTCGTACTTCATCAAAATCGTTTTCAAAACCCGCTATGAAAACCAGGACTGATTTCCCCGATATTTCATAGTATTCTATTGTTTCCAGTACTTGCCTTATATTATCTCCAATGTACAATTGAAGTCGGAAGTTTACATACACCTTAGCCAAATATATTTAAACTCAGTTTTTCACAATTCCTGACATTTAATCCTAGTAAAAATGTCCTGTCTTAGGTCAGTTAGGATCACCAATTTATTTTAAGAATGTGAAATAATAGAGAGAATTATATATTTCAGCTTTTATTTCTTTCATCGCATTCCCAGTGGGCCAGAAGTTTACATACACTCAATTAGTATGTGGTAGCATTGCCTTTAAATTGTTTAACTTGGGTCAAACATTTTGGGTAGCCTTTCACAAGCTTCCCACAATAAGTTGGGTGAATTTTGTCCCATTCCCCCTGACAGAGCTGGTGTAATTGAGTCAGGTTTGTAGGCCTCCTTGCTCGCACACACTTTTTCAGTTCTGCCCACACATTTTCTATAGGATTGTGGTCAGGGCTTTGTGATGGCCACTCCAATACCCTGACTTTGTTGTCCTAAGCCATTTTGCCACAACTTTGGAGGTATGCTTGGGGTCATTGTCCATTTGGAAGACCCATTTACGACCAAGCTTGAACTTCCTGACTGATGTCCTGAGATGTTGCTTCAATATATCCAAATAATTTCCCCTCCTCATGATGCCATCTATTTTGTGAAGTGCACCAGTCCCTCCTGTAGCAAAGCACCCCCACAACATGATGCTGCCACCCCTGTCCTTCACGGTTGGGATGGTGCTCTTCGGGTTGCAAGCCCCCCCCCCCTTTTCCTCCAAACATAACGATGGTCGTTATAGCCAAACAGTTCTATTTTTTTTCACCAGACCAGAGGACGTTTCTCCAAAAAGTACGATCTTTGTCCCCATGTGCAGTTGCAAACCGTAGTCTGTCTTTTTTATGGCGGTTGTGGAGCAGTGGCTTCTTCCTTGCTGAGCGGCCTTTCAAGTTATGTCGATTTAGGACTTGTTTTACTGTGGATATAGATACTTTTGTACCTGTTTCCTCCAGCATCTTCACAAGGTCCTTTGCTGTTGTTCTGGGATTGATTTGCACTTTTTGCACCAAAGTACGTTCATTTTTAGGAGACAGAACACGTCTCCTGCCTGAGCGGTATGACAGCTGCGTGGTCCCATGGTGTTTATACTTGCGTACTATTGTTTGTACAGATGAACGTGGTACCTTCAGGCGTTTGTAAATTGCTCCCAAGGATGAACCAGACTTGTGGAGGTCTACAATTCTTTTCTTGGCTGATTTCTTTTGATTTTCCCATGATGTCAAGCAAAGATGCACTGAGTTTGAAGGTAGGCCTTAAAATACATCCACAGGTACACCTCCATTTGACTCAAATGATGTCAATTAGCCTATCAGAAGCTTCTAAAGCCATGACATCGTTTTCTGGAATTTTCCAAGCTGTTTAAAGGCACAGTCAATTTAGTGTACATAAACTTCTGACCAACTGGAATTGTGATCTGTAAACAATTGTTGGTGAAATGACTTGTGTCATGTGCAAAGTAGATGTCCTAACCGACTTGCCAAAACTATAGTTTGTTAACAAGACATTTGTGGAGTGGTTGAAAAATTTGTTTTAATGACTCCAACCTAAGTGTATGTAAACTTCCGACTTTAACTGTATATTTCGCCGCCCCCAGTCCTTTCTCCATAAAATGTCATCTAAAATTGTTGAATGAGTTTCCTGTAAACAATAGATATTATATTCCTTCTCTTTTAGCCCGGTAAATACTGATTGTCTTTTCTTATTATCTGCTAAGCCATTACAATTATAACTGGCTATACTTATTTCACCACTTACCATAATAGACACAAGTTTCAATTCTAATTATCAAAATATATGTTTGTAAACATACCATTAAAAAGTAACATGATGATTGAGTGTCTATATAGCTGTACCATGATATTTGCATTGCTACTAAGTAAACCTCCAATTGGTCTGCACTTTTCCACCCACTAAAACCCCTCCTCATCCCGAGTTGGGTTGTCATCCCAATGCCCAGCAGACCACACCCGACCCCACGGATCCCATGGCCCCGAAGAGACCGGGACCCATCCTTCGAAAAGAGCACATAGTGCCACCCACAGAACAGAAGCAGATCAACCGCCAAATGCATTTCCATCACCCTCACCTCGATTTGTATTATATGTAGCCATTAAAAAAGCCTGTTTATCTTAACTGTTTTCCATAATTAGCTATCAATATTTGTAGTAATGTAGGCCATTTATGCAAAGGATGTTCACCTCAAACCAGTCTCACCATTACCAAAATTACATTATGGCAAGCAATTATTATTTCTGCAAAAAATTATTGTGATTCATCCTATATTGTCCATAACATATTTTACTCCCTCGCAACAGTTGTGGGATACACACACACACTCACACACACTCATATACACTCATATACACTCAACCCCTTTCCCCCACAACAACCATATACTCAGATTCTCAACAGTTGCACCATTCCAGAGCCCAACTCAAGAAAGGTCTTGATTTCCAAATACATATACAGTTGCAGCTGTATGAGAAGGCCTGCAAAACTGATAAAAAATGGGCAGAAATGGGGAGATTTGATTAACCATTGTCACGTCCTAGGTGATGGAGGTCAGATTTAACCCTTCCCTTGAAAACCTGAAACACCAACACATGGTCCCCCGTAGGGGCGGCAGGTAGCCTAGTGGTTAGAACGTTGGAATTGTAACCGGAAGGTTGCAAAGTCGAATCCCCGATCTGACAAGGTAAAAATATGTCGTTCTGCCCCTGAACAAGGCAGTTAACCCACTGTTCCCCGGGCGCCGAAGACGTGGATGTCGAATAAGGCAGCCCCCCGCACCTCTCTGATTCATAGCTGTCAAACAATTTGTTTGACAATTATTTTTCTTCCGCTCCGCTCCTCCCCTTTCCTCACCTCCCCTCCCCTCTTCTCTCCTCTCCTCTCCGCTACTCTCCTCTCCTCTCCTCTCCTCTCCCCTCCCCTCTTCTCCACTCCTCCTCTCCTCTTCACTCCCATCCGCTCGCATCCCCTCCTCACCACTCGGTGTTGGGCTAGTCAGTAACATGAACAAGGCCACAGCTGTGATGGTACTGTAGCTGGTTACACTGTTTAAGTAGCCCTGACCTCCTACTGACACAGGGGGAAATAAGAATAGGATAGAGAGAGAAGGAGCAGGGGTATCATGTGTTCTACAAATGTTTCAATTTTAATCAAATTTGGGGGTAAGGTGGTTAGCAGTATAATAGCTGAACTTGGATATAATGAAATGATTGTTGAAATACAATAAAAACAACCAAGCCCTCGCACCTACCAACTCGCTCAGAAGGCTTTGGGATACATGCATATGGCGTAGGCATGAGTGAATGAGTAAATAGAGGGCAGAGGGACGAGTGAATTAGTAAATAGAGGGCTGAGGCGCGAGTGAATTAGTAAGTAGAGGGCTAAGGGGCGAGTGAATTAGTAAGTAGAGGGAAAAGGGGCGAGTGAATTAGTAAATAGAGGGCTGAGGGGCGAGTGAATTAGTAAGTAGAGGGAAAAGGGGCGAGTGAATTAGTAAATAGAGGGCTAAGGGGCGAGTGAATTAGTAAGTAGAAGGCTAAGGGGTGAGTGAATTAGTAAGTAGAGGGAAAAGGAGCGAGTGAATTAGTAAATAGAGGGCTGAGGGGCGAGTGAATGAGTAAATAGAGGGCTGAGGGGTGAGTGAATGAGTAAACAGAGGGCTGAGGGGGGAGTGAATGAGTAAATAGAGGGCTGAGGGGTGAGTGAATGAGTAAATAGAGGGCTGAGTGGCGAGTGAATGAGTAAATAGAGGTCTGAGTGGCGAGTGAATGAGTAAATAGAGGTCTGAGTGGCGAGTGAACGAGTAAATAGAGGGTTGAGGGGAGAGTGAACGAGTAAATATAGGGCTG
>QNTS01006286.1:10642-41174 GCA_003317085.1 Hucho hucho | reverse complement strand
TTACAGACTGTACTATCCTGTAGTGTATTACAGACTGTACTATCCTGTAGTGTTTTACAGATTGTACTATCCTGTAGTGTTTTTACAGACTGTACTATCCTGTAGTGTTTTACAGACTGTACTATCCTGTAGCGTTTTACAGACTGTACTATCCTGTAGTGTTTTAGACTGTACTATCCTGTAGTGTTTTACAGACTGTACTATCCTGTAGTGTTTTACAGACTGTACTATCCTGTAGTGTTTTACAGACTGTACTAACTGTATTGTGACGAGGCCCTAATGGAAGCTACAAGCAACAGAGTCCTGGCAGAGCTGGAAGTATTGAGATGAGGCCCTAATTGAAGCTACAGGCACAGAGACCTGGCAGAGCTAGAAGTATTGAGATGAGGCCCTAATGGAAGCTACAAGGCACAGAGACCTGGCAGAGCTAGAAGTATTGAGATGAGGCCCTAATGGAAGCTACAAGGCACAGAGACCTGGCAGAACTAGAAGTCAACATTGTGAACCATAGGGCACTAAGGTCATGAAATATTTAGCAAAGTGCATCGTGGGACCAGCCCAGGGTAGTAGGAGTGGTAAATAAAGACAAGAGTGTCTCTTTCGCCTCGCTGCTTCCTCTGATGAGAATGTTTGCTGAGTCTCTCTCTCTTCTTACATTTCTCTCTTTATCTCTCTCTCCCTCTCTCGCCTTGCATTTTTCCTTTTGTCCTTCCATTTCTCTCTCCCTGTCCCCCCCCCTCTCTTTCCCTCTCTCCCCTTCTCCCCTCTTTTTTTTACTCTCTCTCTCCCCCTCGCTCTCTCTCTCTCTCTCTGTCTATCCCTCCCTCTCCCCCTTCTTCCCTATCTCCCTTTCCCAGACACAGTGACACTGGTGGATGTCAGAAGAATATTCTGTCTTCCAGAAAGAAAAGCCTCTGCTTTCGTCTGTCTGCCTGCCTCTGTTTCTAGTCTTGGCTTCCCTCCACAGCGATTTTGACTAGATGGTATGCACCTATGGACAGAATGTATTTTTTGTAGCATGTTAGGAGAAACTTTGCAGCAGGTTAGGATAATTAACGTAGCAGATTAGGAAAAATAGGTTAGGATTAACAAAAAATGATAACATTTCTTCCCGACGCGACTTGAACATGCAATGTTTTTTTTATCATAGCCGTATCCCATCTAGCACAACCCTCCACACCGCGGTGCCTCTCTCCTCGCCTCCTAGTATAACTGGGTTTGAATCCTAGACTTGTCTCTACAATGTGTTTACAACACACTCAGCATGTCACATTAGACACAGATCACTACACTTCTGAAGAGTTTTACAGAGTATTATCTTACACGGATCACTACACTTCTGAAGAGTTTTACAGAGAATTATCTTACACAGATCACTACACTTCTGAAGAGTTTTAAAGAGAATTATCTTACACAGATCACTACACTTCTGAAGCGTTTTACAGAGAATTATCTTACACAGATCACTACACTTCTGAAGAGTTTTACAGAGAATTATCTTACACAGATCACTACACTTCGAAAGAGTTTAACAGAGAATTAATTAGCTTACAGTATTCGATTGATTGCCGTCTCTCATACACACACAATCATGCACACACACACACACACACACACACACACACACACACACACACACACACACACACACACACACACACACACACACACACACACACACACACACACACACACACACACACACACACACACACACACACACACACACACCTACACCTACTCTGACCTCTTACCCATGATCCTTTTCTTTACTCGTCTCATTTAACAAGCCACTGTACTGAACTGCCATTTGGGATGCAGCCCAGAATGAAACATCGACCCCAAACTGGTGTGCCTTGAGGAACTCTCACGTGTGCCTTGAGGAACTCTCAGGTGTGCCTTGAGGAACTCTCTTTTCCTAGTCTTGATAATTTTTTTGAACACTCACTTATAAACCTGTACTGTGGAATGTACATGGAATTTTGACATGAGAGCACAAGTGCAGACCACATGAAAAAATATTATAGTATACTATGGTTAAATACTATAGTATTCACTGTAGTGATTTTGGTAAAGTCTGTAGTTTTAAAATATATTTTTTTTACTGTAGTATAGTATTTACTGTTGTGTCGTTGTGGAATCAAATCTAATTCAATTCATGGGGCCGATATAAGCATTTGTCACGTTTTAGCTTCACAATTTTTGATACTTTCTGATTATTTGGACAACTATTTCATCTATTAAAAAAGTGTCAAAGAAAACAGATTATTTGCAGTGTGGATCAGATGAGATGGAGTTCATTACCACTAAATCAATTAATAGGGACATATTAGGTGTGCTGCTGCTGCTGCAACAAACAACTATCCCCATCAAGGTCTGCCACAGTTCAAAGAAGGTTGGGAGCCACTGGACTACAGTGTGCTACCACCATGCAGACCTGAGGTCGAGTTATATTTGTAATATTTTAAATACCTTGTTGAATTTGCTTTAGTCTGCCTGGATTGCCAGATGAGCGGGGACCAGGGTTCGCAGTCTTTAGGACAAGCTCAATCAAGCCCAGATTAAGTCTATGTGATTTTGAATAGTATTTGAACCCAGGTCTGCTATGCTAACATACAACCGCAGCCTCTATTTTCCCCTGTTAATCACACTCTGAAGAGCAAGTCTGTAACTAACATCTAAATTGCAGCTACATCCTCCCTCCCTCCCTCCCTCATAGATTAACATTTCAATTCCCCAGCCAGTACCTGCCAGTTAGATTAATAATTATCCCGATCTAAATAAAATCTTTGTAATGCATTGGGTGATTAAGTCATTATCTAGTAATTATGAACCGAGGGAATGTGTAAATACATGTGTGGATTGCTGAGCTGTGATTGTTCCATTGTCGTTTCAGATTCCGACTTTCCAAGACAAAGACTTACCAATAATGCCGGTTCTACATTTTAAATATAGATTTTAATACGCTATATAGATTTTAACAAAACCTCAAAGGAAATAAACAAATGTTTTAGAAAATCATGAAATAAATTAAATCAATCAATCAATGAATCTATCTATCAATCAATCAATCAATCAACATAACTAAGTGATAAGAAATCATATACCCAAATCAATCAATCAATCAAACAGTCAATAATCAATAATACAGATTGGCTGGTGTCTTACCTTGACTGAAGGTGTCGATGGAGTCGTTCCCTTTGCCCAGGTTGATGAGGTAACCATGCTTGGGTTCCGTGGTGACGCGGAACACCAAGGAAGCTGGAACGCTGTCCCTGTCTAACGCCCGTAGAACCTTATAGGTCATGGGGAACCCCAGGTGCCCAGTGGACAGGATCCTCAGTGTCGGGGCGCCCTTATTCACCACCAGCTGGGGGACACCATTATCTATGGCCACCACCGTGATCTTCATCGTCTGTGGGCGCCGTGTCTCGAACACCGTG
Source organism: Hucho hucho (assembly GCA_003317085.1). Lineage (NCBI taxonomy): Eukaryota > Metazoa > Chordata > Actinopteri > Salmoniformes > Salmonidae > Hucho > Hucho hucho. The sequence continues at coordinate 37,731 of QNTS01006286.1, read as the reverse complement.
TCGGGGAACACGTAGAAGTCAGTGTGCGTCCCGTCGGTCACAGTAAATGAGAAGGAGTCTTCGGAGGTCTCGGTGTCATTGTGTTTGTAGCTGATGAGATTCTCGTTGAGGTCTTGCTTGGTGAAGATGGTGACCGGTGAGGTGTGGTTATAGAGGAGTTTGCCGTGCACCGGCGGTTGGGTGACGGTGAACTTCAACAACCGGTCAGCTGTGTCCTGATCCTCTGCGGTCAGCTCGAATGGCGTGAGGAGTTTACTCTGCCCCTCGGTGACCACGAGTCCGTGAACCGTTAAAACTGGTTTCTTGTTATCCACATCCACGATAGAGACTCGGAATGTACGGAACACCGGGTTGTAACCGTCGGTTACCTCAAACTCGAAACTGTCCATCTTGACTTCGTCGTCCGAGGTATGGATGTAGTAGACTTTACTGCCAGCCAGCTGGAGTTGGGTGAACGACACGATGGGGATCCCTGGTGTATCAGTACACTCCAGGTGTCCTCTAACTGGAGCTCTGGTGATGGTGAACACCAGACGTTCATCTGGACTGTTGTGATCGCTAGTACTTAGAAGATCTGTGGTCAATGTCACTCTACCGCCTTCCTTCAGAGAGACTCCCTTGCTGACCACGTTTGGGAAGACCATGTCGATGCTCCTGATGGTGATGTAGAAGTAACGATCGATCAGAGGGTTCATGCCGTCGGTAACGTCCAACTTGACCAGGTCAAGGATGCCTTCCTGACCATTGTGTGTGTAAACGATCAACCTTTTGTCCACATCCCTCTGTGTGAAATTCATGCCTAACATGATGTTCTCCAGAGAACCAGATGGGGTTTTCCTCTGAAGAACACCCTGAACAGGACCGAAGCGGATCACATAGGTCAGCGCTCCATCGTCCGAGTCTAGATCTGTGGCTTTGAGTACCTTGTTGTTGATCTCTTTCGACTCACCTACTTCCACCTCCAGACCGTTATTAACCAGCATTCTCGGTGTCTCGTCGTCGAGGGCGATGATCATAACCATGGCGGTTCTCTCTACCGAATATTTCCCATCTGTTAGAATGACATCGAAGCTGTCCTCGGTGGTCTCAGAGTCGTCATGTTTGTAGATGAAACTGGAAGCTTCCCTGATCTGCTCTAAGGTGAAGTTTATGACTGGGACTAAGACTGTGGCTAGCTGGTTGAGGATGAAGCCGTGTTTGGGCAGTTTGGAGATGATGAAAGTCAGCTCCCCTGCTGGGATATCAGTGTCTGCTCCGTTCAGGAGATGAGTGTCTATGACTATATTCATCCCCTCCATCACAACTATCTCCCTCAAGTAAATCTCTGGCTTTTCATCATTAGCCGGAATAATCACAATAGGGAAGAAATGCCTTTCTGAGAAGTTGATACCGTCGGAGCATCTAAATGTGAACCTGTCCTCTACGGGTTCTAACCCCTTGTGGATACTCTGAACGTAATACAGATGTCCTTCTCTGATGTCTCTGATGTAGAAGGCGCTGACCGCCGTCCCTGACCGCGAACTCTCTGATCCAGGAGCTGGGGAGATGTTCTCCACATAACCAGACGTGGGCTGGACGATGATGGTGCAGAGAATATCATCACTGGGAGTGTCTTTGTCTTCGGCCTTTAAATACTGTACTCCGATGGCATACTTCTCTCCTTCGACGACGCTGAACTGGTCACACACGGTTACCTCTGGGGCCTGGTTGTCGACGGGGATGATTGTGACGTGGACGTGGACACCGTTGACCTTGTTCCCGCCCACTGACCAATCATCTGACAAGTCAGTTAGGGTGAGGTTGAAGCTGTCCTTGATGGACGTCAGGCCAATCTCTCCGCTGGTGTGGGCATACACCACTAAACCGTTGATGATGTCGGCTTGGGTGAACTTCACGGCGTGCGCCCCGGCAACCAAGATGACACCAAAGACAGGCGCGTCCTCGATGATGAAGGTCAGTTGGAGGTTGTCGGTGTCCTCGTCCCACCCCTGGAGGACGCTCGTGGTGATCTCCGTAGCGCCATTCTCCAGGACATCCATGTGTGAACCGACCGTCCCGGCCGGCAAACTGACAGTCGCCGTCTCGTCATCTATGGGCTTCACGACGACTCTGACTTGAACCGTGACGACGTGGATTCCATCGCTGACGTCGAGTTGGAACACGTCGCTCACTGTCTCGTCGCCGTTTTGGACGTATGTGATCTTCCTGTCTGAGATGTCCTCTAGGTAGAAAGCTCCCCCTTTGGGTAGGTCTGAGAAGGCATGCTGGACTTGGCCGTGCTGCGGAGGCTGGCTGAGGGTAAACGATATCTGTTTACTATCTGTGTCTGGGTCTGATGTGTCCAACTCAGCACTGGATATCACATGCACGCCTTGCTCAAACACAGAAAAGCCAGTGTTAGTGATCTGTGGTGGTTTGTTGTCAACTGGCTGGAGGAAAATCCTGAAAGCCCCCTCGACGCTATTCCCCGCCGTGTCTTCGACAGAGAACCGGAACTGGAGGACGTGAGCCGTGATGCCCAGCTCCTGGTCGGGAGGACTGTAGGATATCTTGTGGTGGTTGACCTGAGCCTGCGTGAACTCGTTGACCTCAGTGTCGGGGCTCTCGGTCAGAACAATGGACCCGAACACCACCGGGCTGTTCTCGTCTGTGTCTGTCGGCGGCTGGATCACTGTATATTTCAGGTCACGGTCCTCAGTGTCTAGATCGGTGTAGAGAAGCATGTTCTTACCGAAATGAGTCAGCTGGTACTCCTGAACAGTTACTTGGAGCGTGGTACCGGGAAAAAGCTCAGGGGGAACGTCGTCGATGGGTAGAACCCTGATGATGAACGTGCTCTCGCCTGATTCGTTAGGCGGGTCGTTGTCGTCATGGACTTTGAACACAAACTGGTCTATGACCGTGTCAGTGTTATGTGGTCCGGTGTGTTTATAGAACACCTTCCCGTCTGTGATGTCTTTCTGCAGCCACTCTGTCACCTCCTTCTCATACACCCCATCCTCAGCGTTGAACTTCCACAACTCGGGGTCTTCTGGGGCGTCGGACTGCCTCAGCAGCAACCCCCCGATGGTTGAGAACGGCGGCTCGATCATGAACTTGATTGTGGAATCTTCCGAGTCGATGTCAGCGGCGCTGAGCATCAGCGGAGAGATGGCCATAATCTGGTTCTTGAAGAGCACCAGGCCAGTATTCACGTTGATGATGGGAGGCTCGTCATCCGTGGGAACAATCGTCAAGGGAAACAGGAACTCCACCTGAGAGAGAGAGAGAGAGAGAGAGAGAGAGAGAGAGAGAGAGAGTTTATTTCTATTGTCTATATAAATACACAACACTGGATCCCCCTCTTATTACTAACAACAGCGACACCACAACATACTTAAAAACGTAGGTGCTGGACTGATAAAGTATGAATGAAAAGAACACAAACGAATGTTGTCATTAAGGTGGTAAAGCCTCATCCAAGCCAGAATGGCCCACAGGGCAGGAGCCTACCTCCTGTTTCTGTAGCGTGAGGAAGCTTAATGTACATAAACACCCCCTTGACAGGACGCTGGTCTATCACAGGCAAGCAACACTAAAGCACGCATGAGAGCACCAGCTGTTCCGGACGACTGTGTGATTACGCTTTCCTGAGCAAGCCCTTTAAACAGGTCAACATTGACAAGGCTGGGGGCCAGACAGATTACTAGCACGTGTACTCAGAGCATGCGCTGACCAACTGGCAAGTGTCTTCACTGACATGTTCAACCTCTCCCATACCGAGTGTGTTCTACCTTCATGTTTCAAGCAGACCACCATAGTCCCTGTGCCCAAGAAAGCGAAGGTAACCTGCTTAAATGACTACTGCCCAGTAGCACTCACGTCGGTAGCCACGAAGTGCTTTGAAAGGCTGGTCATGTCTCACATCAACACAATTATCACGGATAACCTAGACCCACTTCGCATACCGCCCCAACAGATCCACAGATGATGCAAACTAAATGGCACTCCACACTGCCCTTTCACACCTGGACAAAAGGAACACCTATGTGAGAATGCTATTCATTGACTACAGCTCAGTGTTCAACACCATAGTACCCTCAAAGCTCATCACTAAGCTAAGGACCCTAGGACTAAACACCTTCCTCTGCAACTGGATCCCGCCCCCAGGTGGTAAGGGTAGGCAACAACACATCTGCCATGCTGATCCTCAACACGGGGCCCCTCAGGGGTGCGTGCTTAGTCCCCTCCTGTACTCCCTGATCACCCACAACTGCATGGCCAAGCACGACTTCAACACCATCATTAAGGTTGCTGACAACGGTGGTAGGCCTGATCCCTCAACGTGATCAAGACAAAGGAGATTGTGGACTACAGAAAAAGGAGGGCCGAACACGCCCCCATTCACATCGACGGGGCTTTAGTGAAGCGGGTCAAGAGTTTCAAGTTCCTTGGTGTCCACATCACCAAAAAACTATCATGGTCCAAACACCCAAGAAAGTCATGAAGAGGGAACGACATTGCCTTTTTTCCCTCAGGAGACTGTAAAGATTTGTCATGGGTCCCCAGATCCTCAAAATGTTATACAGCTGCACCATCGAGAGGATCCTGACCGGTTGCATCACCGCCTGGTATGGCACTGCTCTTCAACTGAGCATAAGGCCCTACAGAGGGTAGTGTGTACAGTCCAGTACATCACTGGGGCCAAGCTTCCTGCCATCCAGGACCTGTATACTAGGAGGTGTCAGAGGAAGGCCCAAAAAAAGACTCCAGACACCCTAGTCATAGACAGTTCCCTCTGCTACTGCACAGCAAGCGGTACCAGACCGCCAAGTCTAGGTCCAAAATGCTCCTTAACAGCTTCTACCCCCAAGCCATAAGCCTGCTGAACAATTAATCAAATGGCCATCCAGACTTTTTGCAATGACACTCCCTCCCTCTGTTTTTACACTGCTGCTACTCGCTGTTACTTATCTATGCATAGTCATTTCACCTCTACCTACATGTACAAATTACCTCGACTAAGCTGTACCCCCGCACATTGACTCGGTACCGGTACCCCCTGTATATAGCCTCGCTATTGATATTTTATTGTGTTACTTTTTTTTTTCAATTATTTTTCAATTATTTCTATTTAGTAAATATTTTCTTAACTCTATTTTCTTAAAACTGCTTTGTTGGTTAAGGGCTTGTAAGTAAGCGTTTCAAAGTAAGGTCTACACCTGTATTCGGCGCATGTGACAAATAACATTTAATTTTATTTGATTCGATTTTTTTACTATTCGGTAGGACTCGGCCAGGGATCCACCCCCAAACCTTCCAATCTGAGGGCAGACACTAACCACAAGGCCACTGAGTTGTTCATGAAAGACAATAATTGGGAGCCTATGCAGGCTTTTCTGTTCTTTTCATTTTTTCAATAAGGTAACATTACATGGTATCAATAGCAATGAATGCTGAATTATTTGATACAAGTAAACATTTTCATAAATAAGACACATACCTGGTTCTTGCCATCTGTCATTCTGAAGATGATGTTGTCACTGTACGTGTCGCTGCCATCGTGTTGGTAGATGACAACACCTGTATTCAGGTCAGCAGCCGTGAAGTACTTCCTGCGTGACCCCAGGACTGTGAGTTCGCCGTGGTGGAGCCCGTCGACGACGGTTACCGTAACACCGTCCAGGTCGTCCTCGTCGCTAATCTCCAGGTTGTGGGTAGAGAAAAGGGGGCGGGACTGACCTTCGTAAAGCAGCTGACCCGTGTTCCGCGTCACGACCGGCGCCAGAGAGTTCATCGGCTTCACCACAATCATGAACGCAAAGGGGTCCGAGACTGCCACGTCCGGATCCACCACCTCAAACTCTATCTGAAAGATCCTCTCCGTGTCTGAGTCCAGGGAGGGGGGCTTGTAGGCTATTTTCAGGTCCCGTAGGTCTCTCTGGTAAAACGAGGTGATGGGTAGGTTCCTGTCATCCGTGCTAACTATATAACCATCCTCATAAGAGAGGGGCGAGGTGATGTTGAAGATAAGTTCATCAGGGTTCGACTCAAGGTCCTCTGCAGCCAGCATGTCAGTGGTCAGAGCTGTCATCACAAACTGACTCACCTCCATCATCAGCATTGCCATGAAACTGGGTTTAGGAGGAGTGTTCGCCTCTCCCTCCTTGATAAGGATCATCAGTTGGAAATACTCCTCTTTTATTACGTTTCCCTCTATATCACATAGTTCAAGAACCATGGGCACATAGTCTCTGTTGAGGGATTTGTGAACAAACGTGTGCTCGTAACGGATGTCAGATTGGATGAATTCGTCACAGTCCATAATTTTTGTGAGTCCATCATCTACAAGTCTTCCGTACTTGGGGAAAGCGCTACCACACGCTAAAGAGTTCACCTTGCATTTTTGAGAGTTTCTGTCATAAGTGAATTCCAACATATTTTTATCAATGGCATTACTGACGCCGTTCAGTTTATCAACGGTCAGCGGCATGTTTTTGGTGACCACCTCCAGTTGCGTAAAAACCACCTCTACCTCCGTCATGAATGGGATGATAACGGTTTCGGTTTGAGTATCATACCTGAGCTGCAGCCTCACTCTGTCCTTAGTCAGGCTCCTCGAGCCGAAGTGGGAGTAGGTGACGTCGTTGGGACCGAAATCACACGGAAACTTTTTGGGAGAGAGGTGCCCGGGTCTCTGGGAAAGCGGCTCATTATCCAGAACGGTGATGCTGCACCGGTCCCCCGGTTGCGTTTGAATGACCAAATCATTGACAGGATCAATCAAAACGGATCTCCCGAAAGGCACGCGTATTCCGTTATTTGCCACCAGTATCGCATCCTCAGCCAGTTCTGACCTCAACGGGAAAGATAATCCGTAGCTATCTGGACGCTGTGCCGCGCCGCTACCTGACAGCGACGCGGCAAGGAGGATCAATCTATACAATAGTACCATAGCGGGAGTCAGTGGATATAATCCAACACAAACGCTTTTAAACGGTATGTTTTGGAGAAGTGTCCGGTCCGTTGTTGTTATCCTATCCTACAGTTAAAATCCGTTACAGAAGGGAAGACCGAAAGATTGAATGAGAGACGGGAGTGAAATTCCATACAGGCATTAACGTGACAGAGCGGCATTCGCAATGAGACATTTGCGCGCACAGTTTTAACTTCAGGCACTTGGGGACCAGTGTGAGACAGCTCCCGCCCACCTCCACAGGCTATTGGATGATTGTGAGGAAGAAATGCGTGAGGGAGACTGTGAATATGGTGAGTGCTATCAGGGATCCTTGGAACGTCCATACCCTAAATCCTCACCTTCACCCCTGCCCTTATCCTAAACTTAACCGTAATCATAACCCTTGCCTAACCCTCAACCTAACCTTAACCCTTACCTTAACCATTTTCAATGTCAACTTCAATGGGGTAAGGACTTCCCAAGAAGCCCGGATAGAAAAGACCCTGTGACTAGACAGAGATGACACCCAGAAGAGAGGAGGAGACTAGAAAAATACAGTGAATTAAGGAAATAAGTGGTATCCATATAGGCCTACATGGGTTTTCAAAAATGTTTCATTTCAATAGCCTATGACATTTCAATGTTTCAACATTGTTGGGGTTGTTGATGACTGTAGGTCTACATAGCCCAGCGTTCAGTAATATGCTTGGAAGGGCACTCAACATGCTCACCGCTGACACAGATGACTGATGATTGGCTGAATGACATTGATAATAATAACCTTTTTTGGGAGCTGTTTTGTTAGATTTCATTGCAGCTTTTGATATCATTGATTGGAAATCTACTTACTGAAAAAACATTAGGTGTTATGGATTTACATTCTCTGCCGTATCATGGATTGAGAGTTACCTAGCTAATAGAACACAGAGTGTTTTCTTTAATAAAAACCTCTCTAATACAAGTTCAGTTGAGTGTGGTGTACCGCAGGGCAGCCGGCTAGGGCCATTATTGTTTTCAGTTTTTACTAATGACCTTCCACTGACTGTGAATAATGCCTGCGTGTCTATGTACGCTGACGACTCAACCGTATACTGGTCGGCTGCAACAGTAAAATAAAGAACTGACGCCCTTAACATATAGCTTCAGACATTTTTGGAATGGGTAACTAGCAATAGGCAGGTGCTAAATATCTCAATAACTAAAAGTATAATTTTTTGGGACACTCACTAAACCCTAAACCTCATCTAGATCTATTTCTGATTAATTTGGCGATTGAGCAAGTTGAGGAGATTAAACTCCTTGGTGTAACCCTAGATAGTAAGCTGTCATGGTCAAAATATATAGACTCAATGGTTGCTGAAATGGGAAGAGGTCTGTCCATGATAAAGAGCTGCTCTAAATCAACCAGGCAGGTCCTACAGGCCCTAGTGTTGTCTCACCTGAACTACTGCCCAGTGGAATGCATGTCAATCTCTCCTGGCTCAAAGTTGAGGAGAGATTGACCGCATCACTATTGGTCTTTGTGTGAGGCGTTGATGTGTTAAATGTACCGAGCTGTGTGTTCAAGCAGTTGGCACACAGATCGGACACACAACGGGACCACACAAGAGACATGCAGCCAGAGGTCTCTTCACAGTCCCCAGGTCCAGAACAGAGGCTGGGAAATGCACAGTATTAAATAGAGCCATGACTAAATGGAACTCTGCCACCCCAGATACTGTAACTCAAGATAGCAATAAAACCCGATTCAAAAAACAGATAAAAGAACACCTTACAGCATGACGGGGACTTTGAAGAAACACAAACATTTTATATATTTAGTATTGTATTATGTATTGTATTATGTATTGTATATTGTATTATGTGTTGAATTATGTATGGTATCATGTATTGTATTATGTAATGTATTATATATTGTACTATGCAATGTAACATGTATTGTATTAGTTACTGTAATATATATTGCTATGTATTATTATGTATTGTATTATGTATTTATATGTATTGTATTATCTATTGTATTACGTATTGTATTTTATATCGATTATGCATTGTATTATGTATTGCAATATGTATTGTATTATGTATTGTAATATGTATTGTAATGTATTGTATTATGTATTGTAATATGTATTGTATTATGTTTTGTATTATGTATTGTTATGTATTGTAGTCTGTATTGTAATATGTATTGTATTATGTTTTGTATTATGTATTGTTATGTATTGTATTGTATTGTAATATGTATTGTTATGTATTGTATTATGTAATGTATTATATATTGTACTATGCAATGTAACATGTATTGTATTAGTTACTGTAATATATATTGCTATGTATTATTATGTATTGTATTATCTATTGTATTACGTATTGCATTTTATATCGTATTATGCATTGTATTATGTATTGCAATATGTATTGTATTATGTATTGTAATATGTATTGTATTATGTATTGTAATATGTATTGTAATGTATTGTATTATGTATTGTAATAGGTATTGTATTATGTATTGTATTATGTATTGTATTATGTATTGTAATATGTATTGTAATATGTATTGTAATGTATTGTATTATGTATTGTAATATGTATTGTATTATGTTTTGTATTATGTATTGTTATGTATTGTAGTCTGTATTGTAATATGTATTGTATTATGTTTTGTATTATGTATTGTTATGTATTGTGTTGTATTGTAATATGTATTGTTATGTATTGTAGTCTGTATTGTAATATGTATTGTATTATGTTTTGTATTATGTTCTGCATTTCTGTACAGCACTTTGTGGCATTGGTTGATGTAAAAATACATTTGATTGATTGATTGATATTATGTATTGCTATGTTTTGAAATATGTATTGTATTATATATTGTATTATGTAATGTATTGTATATTGTATTATGTATTGTTATGTATTATACTATGTATTGTATAATGTAGTGTATTATGTAATGTATTTATATTGTACTATGTATTGTTATGTATTTTATTATGTATTGTATTGTGTATTATATTGTGCATTGTATTATGTATTGTATTATGTATATTATGTATTTTATTGTTGTATGTATTGTTATGTATTATAATTTGTATTGTATTATATATTGTATTATGTATTGTATTATGTATTGTATTGTGTATTGTATTGTGTATTGTATTGTGTATTGTATTATGTATTGTATTATGTATTGTATTATGTATTTTATTTTATTATGTATTGTTATGTATTATAATTTGTATTGTATTATATATTGTATTATGTATTGTATTATGTATTGTATTGTGTATTGTGTATTGTGTATTGTATTGTATTATGTATTATGTATTGTATTATGTATTGTATTATGTATATTATGTATTTTATTTTAGTATGTATTGTTATGTATTATAATTTGTATTGTATTATATATTGTATTATGTATTGTATTATGTATTGTATTATGTATTGTATTGTATATTGTATTATGTATATTATGTATTTTATTTTATTATGTATTGTTATGTATTATAATTTGTATTGTATTATATATTGTATTATGTATTGTATTGTGTATTGTATTGTGTATTGTATTGTGTATTGTATTGTATTGTATTATGTATTGTATTATGTATTATATTATGTATTTTATTTTATTATGTATTGTTATGTATTATAAATTGTATTGTATTATATATTGTATTATGTATTGTATTATGTATTGTATTGTGTATTGTATTGTATTGTGTATTGTATTGTATTATGTATTATGTATTGTATTATGTATTGTATTGTATTATGTATTGTATATTGTATTATGCATTGTATTATGTATTGTATTATGTATTGTATTGTATTATGTATTGTATTATGTATTGTATTATGTATTGTATTGTGTATTGTATTGTGTATTGTATTGTGTATTGTATTGTAGTATGTATTGTATTATGTATTGTATTATGTATTGTATTGTATTATGTATTGTATTGTATATTGTATTATGCATTGTATTATGTATTGTTTTGTGTATTGTATTGTATTATGTATTGTAGTATGTATTGTATTGTGTATTGTATTATGTATATTATTTGTTGTGGGTTGTTTCCTTTTTGGACCCAAGGAAGAGTAACCGTTGCCTTGGCAGCAGCTATTTGGGGATCCTAGTAAAAATACTAAATAGGCTAGTTCTGACAGTCCATTTATGGGGATAATGTGTAGACCTAGATATATGAGATCCAGTTGATTGATTTTGTACCATTGGGTATAAGGAAACCTGGCGTATCTTCTTCGTCCAAGGCATATAGAGTAGAACTAGGCCTAGGCTACACCACTTTGGCTAAACTTTAATCTACAATTATTCTGGTGTAGTTACTGTAGTTTCATTGAATGAAGTATGGATTAAGAGGTGGTATGGAGCTCCCTCTAGTGTTGTGTAAACCAGCAGTGATGTGACTGATGAGACTGTCTGTGACAGTGTGAATGTGAAGACGAAAACAGTCCTGGACTGTAAAACACTTTCATTTGTGGTCCTCTGTTACACAGTTGGTAGATAGTGGGTTTCGACAAGGTGTCGAAAGCGTTCCACATGGGGTGCTGGCCCATGTAGACTCCAATGCTTCGCACAGTTGTGTCAAGTTGGCTGGATTTCCTTTGGGTGGTGGACCATTCTTGATACACACAGGAAACTGTTGAGCGTGAAAAACTCAGCAACAGTGAAGTTGTTGACACAGGAAACTGTGCGCCTGGCACCTACTACCATACCCCGTTTAAAGGCACTAAAATATTTTGCCTTGCCCATTCACCCTTGGAATGGCACACAGACACAATCCATGTCTCAATTGTCTCAAGGCTTAAAAATCCTTCTTTATCCTGTCTCTTCCCTGTCATCTACACTGATTCAAGTGGATTTAACAAGTGACATCAATAAGGGATCATAGCTTTCACCTGGATTCACCTGGTCAGTCTATGCCATGGCAAGAACAGTGGTTCTTAATGTTTTGTACACTCTGTGTATGTTATATTACTGAGATTTTCCATGAAGTTAGATTTTTTATGTCCGGGAAGCTGCCCAATAAAGACTTATGCTAAGATTCTTGACGGACAGAAAGCCTGAAAGACAGAGGACGTTCAAAGTCATGTCTATCTGATTAGAGAGACGACGGACAGTTCAGTGGTCAGGCTCCAATGTCATATCTGTCTGATTAGAGGGACCACCAGTTCTGCCCTGTTATTTCCAGGGGACACGACAGCAGCACTGACTTCTCCTGTAACTGGTGGTCATAGCTTTCACGCGCCATAGTACACCCTGTGTGTTTGCGTGAGTGCATGTGTGAATTCCTGTGTGTTTATTTGCATAACAGTCAGCATGGTGATTGACAACCTCTTTGCTGGGATTTATTATAATTTTTTTTCATGTTTTGTTTAAATGCTTTATTCTCTTTGTATTATTGTTTTATTTTCTGGTGTATTTCCAATGTGTAATTTTGTAGTGTGATTGTAAGATGCTCCCTTAACAGGGCTCCCTGTTACAATAAATCATACATGATTTCTGTGTCCAAATGCGTGTAGTATGACGAAAACGTGTTTGACCTTCAATAATAGGAAGGCAGTGTGACTGGTAAAAGGAGAGAGAGAGAGAGACACAGAGAGAGAGAGAGAGAGAGAGAGAGAGAGAGAGATTCTAAGACAGAAAGAGAGGTAGAGAGAAAGAAGAAGACAGAGAGGTAGAGAGAGAGAGACGAAGACAGAGAGAAGGAGAGAGAGAGGAAGACAGAGAGAGGAGAGAGAGACGAAGACAGAGAGAGAGAAGGAGAGAGAGACGAAGACAGAGAGCGAGAGAGAGAGAAAGCAGAGGAAGAGCAAAGGAGGGATGAAGCCTCTCATTAGAGAAATACAGAATGAGAGACCAGGGTACATTTTTCCCTGTCTCTGTCTCTGGTAATCTCTGTCTATTTCCCACCAAACCCTCAACCTCTTGTAGAATATTGACTAGAACCCCAACATATGATCATATTACTCCAGTGCTTTCCGATTTGGTCCTGCCAAACAGCTCGAGATAGGGCTTTCTCCTATAGAGATCAATTTTTATGGAATGGTCTGCCTATCCATGTGAGAGACGCAGCCTCGGTCTCGACCTTTAAGTCTTTATTGAAGACTCATCTCTTTAGCAGGTCCTATGATTGAGTGTAGTCTAGCCCAGGGGTGCGAAGGTGAACGGAAAGGCACTTAAATTAACCGCCCTTGCTGTTTCTGCCTGGCCGGCTCCCCTCTCTCCACTGGGATTCTCTGCCTCTGACCCTATTACGGGGGTCACAGGCCATCTAGTGCTCCTCCATGCCGTCCCTAGGAGGGGTGCGTCACATGAGTGGGTTGAGTCACTGACGTAACAACCCCCCCCCCGCCCGCACCTGCTGTCTCGAACTCTGAATGCTCGGCTGTGAAAAGTCAATTGACATTTACTTCTGAGGTGCTGACCTGTTGCACCCTCTACAACCACTGTGATTATTATTATTTGACCCTGCAGGTCATCTATGAACGTTTGAACATCTTGGCCATGTACTGTTATAATCTCCACCCGGCACAGCCAGAAGAGGACTGGCCACCCCTCAGAGCCTGGTTCCTCTCTAGGTTTCTTACTAGGTTCCTGCCTTTCTAGGGAGTTTTTCCCTAGCCACTGTGCTTCTACGCCTGCATTGCTTGCTGTTTGGGGGTTTTAGGCTGGGTTTCTGTATAACAATTTGTGACATCGGCTGATGTAAAAAGGGATTATAAATACATTTTATTGATTGATTGTTCCTACACACACCACACGTAACATCCTCATCCTCTGTGCGTCTCAAATGGCACACTATTCACTATATAGTGCCCTAAGGGCCCTGGTCAAAAGTACACTCTTAATAAAAATAATGGTGCCATTTGTACTGTATCTAAATACACTAAGGTTCTTGAGAGTGATGCAATAAGGGAACCATTTTTGGGTCTCAAGAACCATAAATGGGATGGTTCTTTGAAGAACTATACAAAAATCCCAAACCAGAAATGTTTGGGCGCTCCAGGACCAGAATTAAATAACCCTGAAGGGTTTTTGTGAGGATCGACGCTGGAGACGAGAAGCAGGTACAGGGAGTGAACATTTAATGAAACACAGACATGAAACAGAACAGGAAAGTGTCTGGACAGGGAAAAAATAACAACATCAATTCTGACACAGGGAACAAACTGAGGAATTGACAGAAATAGGGAAGGCAATCAACAAAGTGAAGGAGTCCAGGTGAGTCCAGTGAGCACTGATGCACGTAATGATGGTGACAGATGTGCGTAATGAAGGGCAGCCTGGCACCCTTGAGCGCCAGAGAAGGGAGAGCCGGAGCAGGCATGACAGTTTTAAGCCTAATTTGCATAGTTACCAGGGTGCCTGTCGAGCGTATTTTAGAGTTAACAGTACCATCTATGACTGTGTTCGATAGTGACAGAGACATGGTTGTTGCTTTCATTCATTTTTGGTCCGGTGGCCTTCACCAAGTGAGACCCTAAGTGAATATGTTGACATTAAAATACAATTATTTAAGCCAATATAATACATATTTTAAAGGCCTTATTTTGAGGGCCTTACCCTAATACAGTGGCCTGAAACTCATACTTTACAGGCCATAACAGGCGTGTACATAGGAAATAGGGTGTCATTTGAGACAAAAACTCTCTCATTGATTCTCTTTTTGGCCGAGCCAAACAAGCCAACATTTTTTCAGGTTAAAATTAGGTCTAGGTTTAGGGTAAGGTCAGGGCCAGGCAGGATGTTAATTATGGGGGAGCCAGGGGGGACTCAGCTCCCCTGAATGAGACGTTAGCTTTCCCCTGAATGAGAAGTTAGCTCTCCCCTGAATGACACATCAGCTCTCCCCTGAATGACACGTCAGCTCTCCCCTGAATGACACGTCAGCTCTCCCCTGAATGACACGTCAGCTCTCCCCTGAATGACACGTCAGCTCTCCCCTGAATGACATGTTAGCTCCCCTGAATGAAACAAAAGTCAAACTTTTGGGGGGTCTATAAATAATGCCCATTTAACCATTCTCCTATTTGTTTAGAATGTAGTGGTAAATATGTTTTACAGCGGTAAATAAAAGCTTTCAAATTTAACGAACACCCCCCACCTCTCTGTTATGGTTTAAACCAACACCCCCACCTCTCTGCTATGGTTTAAACCATCACGCCCCATCTATCTGCTATGGTTTAAACCATCACGCCCCATCTATCTGCTATGGTTTAAACCAACACCCCCCCCCTCTCTATTATGGTTTAAACCAACACCCCCACCTCTCTATTATGGTTTAAACCAACACCCCCCCTCTCTAAAATGGTTTACACCATGTATTTCTTTGTGGAGGCGCTGTCCACTCACTAGTGCTGAATTTCTGCCTCAGCTGAGCTCCTTTGTCCTTTCTTATTTTCACCATTTGATTTGTTTGCCATGCGTCCTTGATAAAAATTGTCTTAATTCCAATGCATTGGATTCATCCGTTGATTTAATATTGTTTACTATTTACTATTACTATTAACAGCTGTTTAGATCCCTCAATGCTTTGTTTTTAAGGTGCGTGTGGGTACAGGTGTTCTCTGTGCCATCCGTGGACAGAAGTAGTAGACCATTAGTTAAGCTATATTATTTTCTATCAATATTGTTTTCTTTTCTGGATCAGGTGATGTTGGTTGACAAATATCAATAGACATCTAGCCTACAGCTAGACAATTATCACTAGACACCAATATCACTAGACACCAATATCACTAGACACCTAGCCTACAGCTAGACACCATTATCACTAGACAGCTAGCCTACAGCTAGACACCAATATCACTAGACACCAATATCACTAGACACCTAGCCTACAGCTAGACACCATTATCACTAGACAGCTAGCCTACAGCTAGACACCAATATCACTAGACACCAATATCACTAGACACCAATATCACTAGACAGCTAGCCTACAGCTAGACACCAATATCACTAGACACCAATATCACTAGACACCTAGCCTACAGCTAGACACCATTATCACTAGACAGCTAGCCTACAGCTAGACACCATTATCACTAGACACCAATATCACTAGACAACTAGCCTACAGCTAGACACCATTATCACTAGACAACTAGCCTGCAGCTAGACACCATTATCACTAGACAACTAGCCTACAGCTATACACCAATATCACGAGACAACTAGCCTACAGCTGTAGTAGTAAAACATGACTAATGCAGAGACACATTGGTTAATGTTATGTGATAGCAGACATGATTGACATAACTTAGATTGCATTTCTAATATTGGCTGAGGCTTAAGTGCTAAAACAAGCATGCAAGGTAACTTGGACAGTTGTCAAGAGACAGAGGACACCAATCAAGAACTGAAATAACCATAGGGCCAACGGGAAGTAGTTTATGAACATATAAGGAGTGATCTTATGGTGAGCAGAGACAGAGGACGCCAAGCGCATCTCTCAGAANGGCTAGTGACAAGGCTGCAAAGCTGAGACCCATAAATACGTATGTCAAGAGTCCGACAGATTAAAGGTGTGAGTGACAGCAAGCAAGTGCTGAGACAGAGAGCAGGTGGTGAGAAGCTATTTTTCACATACTAGGGAACAATGCATTGAAATCATAAGAAATAATTCTATACATCAAGTAGAGATAGAATACTAATGCATTAGGGTCTGAGGGATGACAGCAGAATGGTCAACACAAGTAATGTATGTGCACAATGAAATGTATTATTGTTATAACATTGCAGGGCTTGCCACCATATGATCTAATCTTGGAACAGATAGGGGCGTTACTGAGCGTGAACAAGCAAGACCTCAGATCAAAAGATGATTGGTGGCATGAGAGAAAGGAGTGACTGCATTTGAATATGGGCTGTACTCATATCATGTGGGGGTATAAATCAGAATTGTGTGATTGGTTGAATCAGCTATTTCCTAGGTCAGCTCGCCTTTAATTACTCTGTATTAAAGGCTTATTGAATTCACAAGTGTCTTGTATGAGTGTCATAATTTGAAGATCATTTTTTCCATGACATATTTGGCGAGCTTGCCAGGAGTAGAAGGGATTGCTAGACAGTGGCGCTTTGGGACCGACGGCGGATCTTCTGGGCAAATTGTGCAAACGGGATGGCCACCCAGCCATTGAAAAGGTAAGCATAGTTCTTACGAATGGTTGAAAGTTTGTGTGATTTGCCACAGGAGATCTGTCTCGGTGATAAGGTATTACGTGGATCTCTCTAAAACTCCTAAAAAGAACCTAGTAATATTAAGAACTTTTGAATTCAATAAATTGCATGCATGCATGAACTTTTGGGGGGTTGTTAAAAGTAATCACATTTGTGGGGACTAAGTGAAAGGAGAGCTGCGTATCTTGCTGACGTCAGGTGACCAGTGGAGGGGGGCCTTGCATTTGCTCTGTTTCGTTGGGCTGCCTGGCCTGGAGGGGTGCTGTGGCTACCTGGACATACTGTATGGTCAACGCAAATGGAGAGTAGAAAATCCTGTGATACCGTTTTTTATAATTAGATAAAAAAAGTCTGCCTGGACAGGTTGCTTATTTTATGTAGAGGTCTACATAGGATGAGTATTTAGAACACTTCGCGATACCGCCCGTAGGAAAAATAAAAGGGGTCTGCCTGGGTGAAGTGTGTAGAATAGATAAGTTATTTGCGCCGTGATACCGCTCTAAGAATAGAGGTCTGCACTGGACGGGTAAATAGAAAATCCTATGATACCGCCTGGAAAAAGTATAATAAGGGGTCTGAATGGATAGGTTATTCACTCCATGATTCCGCTCTAAAGAGTAGAGGTCTGCCTGGATGGGTGAATATCCAGTAATTAATAAATCACTCCATGATACCGCTCTTAGGAAAGAGGTCTGCTTGGATGGGTGTATATTAAATAATTGCTGGTGTGTTTGTTTGCGCTGACTGGCTGAGCCGTCTGCACCGGTGTTGTGTACGCAACTGTTGTCTGCTCATGTAGTCAATGCAAACAAATAGTAAAATCCTGTGATACCGTCTCCATACGTTAATGGGGAGTCTGCTTGGACAGGTTACTTATGAATGTAGAGGTCTGCGTAAATAAGTAGGTAGAAAGCCTATGACACATCTCCAATAAATTAGTAGGAGACTGTATAATGGGTCACTTTGCATACCGCTCTCAGGAGGAGAGGTCTGCTGGGGTAAAGTGTACAGATATGATGAGACGTTGACTTGGATTGTCAGGCTCTCATCATATCACATAAACCCTATTTTTGTGTCGATGATGAAATAGGTCGTTTTTAGGTAAAAACGTCAATGTGTGTGAAAGAAACGTGTGTATAAATGTCAAAAGCCTGAATAGGTGTATGTTATCCTGTGTAAAGAAATATAGAGGTTCAGGAAAAGCATATTGTGTTGACTATTACAGGTAAAGAGACTAACTTTTTTATGAGACGCTGACTAAGTGTAGTCAGGCGGGCGGGGTGCGAGAAAATGTAACACTGGTAAGAGATAGAAAAAATATAAAATACAGCAGCGTGGCTGTAGTATGCGTTTGAATTAATTATGAATTGGAACAAAAACATAGAATGATAAGCTAAGTAAGTGTACTGAATTTTAGCGCGTCTATTAGCGTTACTACGCTGATAGGACTATTCTGAGAATGGCTAGTGTACAATGGGGTACCCGATATGTCGTTCAGGTTATTTTGGTTGGAGTAAAGAAACACTAGATTGGGTGTACCAGAGTGCAGGTAACTGAGAAGTTGGAGAATGCTTTTTGGTTTGAATATTGTTGGTGTAAGTAAATTTAAGAGAAATAACATAATTTGAAGTATTGAAAGCAGCATAATTAGTCACCAGCGTGTTTAAAAAGCAAGTAAGGAGCCTAACTGGCTTTGCGAGGTGAGTAGATTGAAGATATATTTTCTTGTATCTGGGAATAACGTTAGCTAAATGAGTTAGTCACGATTAGTTTGGGTATTTGACTGCCATGTGGAAAATAGTAGGAATATGATTTAGAAGGTTTGGGTTAACTCTGTGCAGTAGTGGATTTTGAGGTTGAATTATCCTTGTCAGAAATGGGGACAGGGGATATTAGGTGAACATTAACGTCTAGGTGGTGTTTTATGGAATATAACGTATCTCGCCACATCCAGCCCATCGCTGAAAGTTTAGATGAGGTTCGCTGTTGATATAATAGGTATACTATGTAGTAGAGCAGAAACACGAGGGGTTATTGGTTAGTGTTTGATTATGTTGGGTGTTAATTTCACTTAATGAAACATCTGATGTGGTTTGAGTGGAATTATTTCTTCTGGGACTAATGGAAGTCACCTAATGTATGTGAGTTTAAGGAGACATAGGAGAACACGTTTCAAACAACATTTTATTAAAACGCCTGGGATTAAATATCACTGATTCCTTACGCTGAGGAATTTACTACATTTTGCGAAAGTAAATTGTTACATATTTGTTGGACATTGATCTAGTTACAATACCAGGATAATAGTATCTAAGGGTAGCGCATCCTAAATTAAGTACATATAAACGTTGAGGTAGATTAACACTGATGATTAATGATTTGAGGGAGTACTGTGGACTTATCATTATTATCGTGTTTGGTTTGTAGTTAACTTTTGGGTCGCTGAATCAGTGTAGTATAATGAATGCTAATGAAGTGTTTTGTGTTTTTATAGGAAACGTGGGGATTTGTCTGTCGCTCTCTTCGAAATGTTTTCTGGGGCTATAATCTTTGGGAGAATCCGTAAATTACCAAGTGAAATAAAGTCTGGCAATTGTTTGTTTGTTTTGCCTTAAGGGTTGCAAATACCCGCACATAACACATTTGTCATGACTATTTGTTGGTGTTTAAAATATGTGTGGTCCTTTCCTTTGTGTTTGGTGAGTTTTTCAGGTTGTCTGAGTGCCAAGATATCTTAAAGGGGTACGCACACATATGGCGAGTTTTTATTTTCTGAGTTTTAATTAAAAATAATGGAATTCTTTTGACAAAGGAATGTACTGGAAACCTGGGATACAACATGTATGAAACGTTTGACTATTTTTCATTAATTTGTCTGAAATAGTAAGAAACACTTCTTTGAAGGGTTTGTATGACCTCTGACCTCTGTCGTGACTTTCCATTGTGGTTTGATCACCTGCATTGGAAAGCCATTTGGATAATGAATTTAAGGTCATTTGTCATACTGATTTTCAGGGTTATTTGTAAAATTGATTATTATGGAGTTCCTAGTTCTTAGCCATATTTGTGATTTGGACTAATGTGAAGAAGGAGAGGGTGTTGCCTTTGACTGAGGGTAGGCTGCCTTAAGTTTATTTTCCTATGGCCATATGGGTAAAATATTTTTCTTTGTGGAGTTCTTAAAAGTAGTGATTTTAATTTGATGTTGTGATTTGAAATGTTGTATTTTTGACCAGTAGTAGTGTTATTTTTTTACACATTACTCCCATGGAGAGTTGGGTGGTAAAAATGGGGGAGGGTACAGTCCTTTGAGGTTTTGGATTGAAGTTTACACACCTTGAGTTGTATGTGAAGGAGTGTATTGTTGTTTGTTCTGTTCTATTCCTGATGGATTATAGGTCTAACTTTCTGATGCTGTTGCTTTGTGATGAAGCTGACAGTGTGATGGGGGAGTATTAGTAGCCAATTTGAATGATTAGTTTCAATAGAATGCGTTGTTATTCTCCCTATTCTGACATATGTTTAGACAATTGAATTAAGAATGATTGGTAAAAGTAATAATTTATTAGAGTTAATGATCTAAACTAAAATGTTGTTCTGATCTGTTATCTCAAGGTTATCATGAGAAGTGACATCAGACGGTATCTTAATGCATGGAAGGGACAATTGGACCGAACAGTGGGTGCACCTAAAAAAAAAAACTCTGTCTGAAGAAGACAAAAAGGACGCCAGAAGATACAGTGCCTTGCCTGAAAGAGGGGGTTGGTCAACTGTGCCCAAAAATTGTTTTAGACTTTTGGGGTATCAGGTTGATTGTAGAGGTCCATACACTACATAAACTTATAGTATTTTAGATTAAGAATGCATTGAGATACTGATCTGTATTATAATTGTGATAAAAAAGTTATGAAATAATTATACTGGATGTTAATATAAATGTACATTCTGCTAATATTGATGTGTGTTAAATTTAGTTTTTACTTTGAGCGATAGGACCAATTTGAATCACTGAGCAATGTTATTTTACAATTTGGTTGGATAATTAATTGTGTTTTTAATTATGATTTGGAAACTGAAGGATTGATTTGAGTTTAGTAATTAATGTATTAGGGATTGATAGTTTCTGATTGTTGTTGCTTGGTTTAAATGTTTTGCTAACACCAGTGAATTTGAGCAGGAAGTTAATGTATTAATGGTATGTGCAAGAAGCAAGAAGGTCAAAAAGAGAACAAGGGCTAATAAACTATAAATGAGTATAGTCTGAGAATGCATGGGGATAACTTGCTTTTTGTTCTAGGCCTCTCATAACAGACAAACAGGGGCAGAGGGATTGTAATGAGAATAGCTATTACTTGTACTGAAAGTAAAATGTTTATGTATACATTTTAATAGGGATGTCTGGGTTATAGAATACAAGTAATTGCGTATAAGGTTTATAGTCTGTGTTTTGAAATGACACCCAATAATGGTAATGATTGAGATGGCATGAGGACCAGCATAATTGGGCATAGAACGTAACAGTTGGATGTTTTTCCCAGCTTTAGTTACTTTAAAAAGTAATGGGAAGGTTTTAAACAAGTATTAATTTTTCCTCTTACATGTTTTGTGGAACATAAGTGATCTTTGTTCAAGAGGAGGGATGGATGAATATTGACTAAATTGATTCAAGAATGTTTTAGTATGTATTCAACTCAGAAATGAAGGTTATGATAATAGAGGGGTGTTGTTTCTAGATACTATGTATATGGTTACAGGAGATAGCTTACAGGAAAGGAAGAAAAGCTGTCTGTAAAATATAGGGACAATTGTAAGGACATTGAACAGTACACATCTAAATTATGGTGGGAGGAAAAGTGATGATGGTGGGAATTTGAACACTATGGTGCAAGTTTAAGAAACTTATGACTTAAGAGTTTGGTTAGGTTGGATATTCTTCCAACTCAGTGGTATGTTTCTTTAATATTTTTACTGGTGGAAGACACTTAACTAATTACGTGCAGTAATACATCTTATGACTGTTGCGGTAGGGACCGCAGTTGGGCAATCATTATGTGTAAATATAGCAAGAGAAGGGGTGGTTGAGATAGAATGTTTACATAGGGATCTTAATTAAATATTACGAATTAGTGATCTTGACATAAGAAGAGAGCGTTGTCAGGAAATGACCCATGTTGGAGTGTGTATATCCTCAGGTGTAAGCAGCACATAAGGAGCCAGAGATAACCAAGGGCATGGACTGAATTCCGGAGATTGAGTGAACATCCAGATACACCAGGAGGGGATGTTGGGATAGATTTGGTCTGGTCCACACATACGGTACTCCTTACAACACCTGCAGTGGTAAAGATTGATGAGCTTGAAAACACCATAACAGAAGAGGAGTTAAAGAAAGAGATTAGATTTCACTGTGGATATACATGCAGATGGGTTAAGTTAGGAGTTAATTGCTTTATAGGGTAATGCTACATATGAAAAAATATGTTAGGGTAATTGTACTCTAAATAACATATTGAAGGCATTGATATGAAAGCATATACAGTTTTGATTTACTTAAAGTGGATGTAATGTTGATTAGGGATATGCATAGCAGGTGACATGCCTATTAGTGGAGATGGAGAACTAAGTAAAAATGACATGACTTGGGAACACCTCTCAGAACCTGGGGCCGACAGGGGAAGACTGGATGAAAGCATGAGGAAGCTTTTTAGGGCTTTTATTTTTGCAGAGTCCAGCAGGAGAGCATCCTTAAGGCGTAGAGGCAGGTGAAGAGAGAGTGGGAATTGTCATAGTCTTAGATTTAGGTTTTTGGGCATATATATTTATGTATGACATATCACATTGTCAAAGCTGTTATGTTTTATTTTGCTTTCCAAGTATTTTGCTATCACTCTCTTAGGAACCAGAAGGAGAGAGGGTCGCCAGCTTCAGATGGAATGTCAGTGTGTTGTGTGATTAGTGATGGACATCAGAGGGTGTATGGTGTAATCATAGAACAGAGGCCGTAAGTCTCTAAGTGTGAATGCTTCACAGAAAGAAGGGAGATAATCTGCACCAGGACCAGAGGTTCCACGTCCGGTGATCTGAGGTGACCAGGTCTGAGTGTTCTGGAAGAATGGAATGAGCCAAAGAGGGAAGGACCCTACGAGGTGGCTACAGCGACGCCAACTGCCGTCCAGGTGAAAGGAAGCAAGACGTGGAAACATCTAAACCATTGCTCCAGAGTCCGTCAGAGAGGAGGAGACAACCATTGAGACATGAGAAACGCAGAGAATGCTAATCCACCAGGCAGGAGCCCAGAGGGAACGGGAGCAGCAGAGGAGATTGAGGCGCCGGGGAGGAGGCAGGATGTCAGTAGACCAAGTGGAAGCCAGGATGCGACTAATCCACCGAGAGGAAGGTGGAAGAAAGAAGATGCAGGAGCCAAAACCTGCGAGGCACAACTTTTCTCTCCTGGAGGGTCTGAGAGTCCAGGGGTGGGGGAAAGTGGCATGCCTGATGCTCATAATGACATATCTATTCTGGCAGATCTCCCTGACAGAAGCCCGTTACAATGGGACCCCGAAATACCAACTGAAGAGTGGGAACCACATTTTCCTGAAATCAATGCATTCCCAGAGGGGGGCCCGTTCAGACTGGAAGGAGGGCTTCCACCAGGTGAAGAGGAAGGACTATGTCCACAGGTTGCAGGAGAGAGTGAACCTGCACAAGGGGCAGGACGAGGTGAACTTCTACAGGTTGAAGAAGAGGGGGATTTCCCCACAATTGACTTTTCCTCCCTCAGCTGATTTCCTTAACAGTTAATTGAGACCAGAAGAACAAAATAACAGTGACATTGACATGACAATTGCATCAGTCAACATGGAAAAAAGGGCAGCAAATTCACGAACAATTAAGAAACAGGAAGCAAGCAGAAAGAGAAGAGGAGAACCTGCTGCAAAACTTGAGAAGAACGACAAGGTTAGCATCCCAGTCTTACCTCAAATCATAACGGAACCTGGAGAACAGAAGTCAATCTCAATCATAAGGATCAAACCACTACCTGAGATTGCTTTCTGAGGGCGGACAAATCATCAAACCAAGGGAGAGGTCTTATGGGATCCAAGAGGCTGCGACCTGACAATAGCCAAAGACAAGGACATGTGGAAGCTCACTATGAATAAGATTAAACACGTTAAAGGTGAAGAATTTATAGTTGAAATAGCAAATATAAGACCGACTGAAGGAAACAGAGTAACCATCATTCAAATTGATTCTGCGCCAGCACCTGAGCAGGAGAAGCCTTTGACAACTAGGGCAACTACAATAATGGCAGAAGCAGCTGTGAAAACTGCTGTTATCACCACTGGATTGCCATCAACTGCGCTTACCAAACCGACCACTACAAGCATAATGAAACCTGAGGGGTCAGAGTCAGGAGGGTTTTTCACTGACATTTGGAACTTTCTGACACTCACACTAACTTTCTACCTCGAAATTAGAATATTGGGTCTGTTGCTGATGTTCCAGAATCGACGTCACCCAAGGACATTACATTGGCAGAAATAGTGAGACATTACTGGTATAAATGGGCTAGATACGCAGCAGCTAAACATGGGGCTGACAATTGGTAGTAAATCACCTTTCTCTGACTTGTTAATAGTACCTGAACCTGCATTATTTCAAGGATGTGCTAAATGTAAAAATGTTCACTGTGGTCATTTCAAATATCATATTCCTTTGTGTACCATAATGTAGGATTTCCCTAGGTAGCACCAAAGGTTTGAACATATTAAACAACACTAGGTGGGGAGAACATGAATGTACTGTTTATGACGTTAGAACTGAATTAAATGGACTTCAACATGACCAAAGGAATGTGGTTAAAGGGAAATATGAGTGTTTCTATAGCAAAGTCACTGAAGGTACTGAAGGAATTGATGTGGGCAACACTACTGTTGTATGTGATACTATTTGAATGTTGGAAGTGGCAGGTATTAGAAAATTTGGGGATGGTGGTATGATTATGTATGGGAAAGGATCATGTGGCCACATAACTCAAGTTTCATCGTCTCTAACCTTATTAAAAAAATCAGGATAGGGGTATTGCTGACAGTTGTTGGATGTGTGGGAACAACAACCCTTTGAATGTTTTACCTGAAGGATGGACAGGCCTTTGTGCGGGGGTTGGGTTAATTCAACAGATAACTGTCACTGAATGGGATCCTAGTGATACTAAGCAGTTAACTACAAAACATAGAGTAAGGAGATTACAAGTCTGACAATAAGGTCTATATAAGGTACAATTAACAACCTAGAGGTGTCCCTATTGAATTTAAAGCTAGAGATGAGATTAAATCAGGTTTTGAATCTATATTCCTGTGTATGATGGGTTCCTGATTGTGATGACTTTGTTTGTTCATGTGCATGTATCTTGTCATGGGAGAGGAAGTTTCAAGTGGTGCTCTAAGTCTCACAGTGATGGACATATGCTTTATGGTGATCTATGGTTTGTGATATGTGTCAGAGGGGGGCCTGTTCTCTATGTCAGGATGGAGATTGTGTTTAACTGGTATGGATTTTTGTTCTTATGCCCATGTTTCATCCTCTTTTCTTTTATTATTTAAAAAAAATTAATGATGTTTAGGTCTTTTGAAACGCTGGTTATTTAATACATGTTAGGTATAATAGGGTGTTCCGGTTATGAGTGATTACGGACTGTGTCCTTAATCTTCTGATGGGTTTTTTATATTTGGTATGTTACCTGTTAAGAATGGTGTCTGCGAGGGAGGATCTTGTTTGAATTTGGTGGTTTAGTATGTGCTTATTCTGTATTGTTTCGTTTTTGTTTCTGTGTATTTCTTATTTTTCTTTGGACTGGATCTTTTCCTCCTTTCTCATTCGAGTGGGGTTTTTTGTTCCCGTCCTTTTGTATTTAGTGGAGTTTTTTCATTCCTGTTATTTGAGTTGATGTGTTTGAGGTCATTATGTGGTCATCCTTTTGTCTCCTGGTGGTCATGTTTTGTATTTCTTTAGTGTGAGACTGTTTAAGTCTCAGAGGGGGGTTTATGTAGTAGTAAAACATGACTAATGCAGAGACACATTGGTTAATGTTATGTGATAGCAGACATGATTGACATAACTTAGATTGCATTTCTAATATTGGCTGAGGCTTAAGTGCTAAAACAAGCATGCAAGGTAACTTGGACAGTTGTCAGTTGTCAAGGACACCAATCAAGAACTGAAATAACCATAGGGCCAACGGGAAGTAGTTTATGAACATATAAGGAGTGATCTTATGGTGAGCAGAGACAGAGGACGCCAAGCGCATCTCTCAGAATGCCACTTAGTCTATTTTGCCACTTGTGAGCAGAACATAGGTCAAAGGTTGTCTCGGCTAGTGACAAGGCTGCAAAGCTGAGACCCATAAATACGTATGTCAAGAGTCCGACAGATTAAAGGTGTGAGTGACAGCAAGCAAGTGCTGAGACAGAGAGCAGGTGGTGAGAAGCTATTTTTCACATACTAGGGAACAATGCATTGAAATCATAAGAAATAATTCTATACATCAAGTAGAGATAGAATACTAATGCATTAGGGTCTGAGGGATGACAGCAGAATGGTCAACACAAGTAATGTATGTGCACAATGAAATGTATTATTGTTATAACATTGCAGGGCTTGCCACCATATGATCTAATCTTGGAACAGATAGGGGCGTTACTGAGCGTGAACAAGCAAGACCTCAGATCAAAAGATGATTGGTGGCATGAGAGAAAGGAGTGACTGCATTTGAATATGGGCTGTACTCATATCATGTGGGGGTATAAATCAGAATTGTGTGATTGGTTGAATCAGCTATTTCCTAGGTCAGCTCGCCTTTAATTACTCTGTATTAAAGGCTTATTGAATTCACAAGTGTCTTGTATGAGTGTCATAATTTGAAGATCATTTTTTCCA
>QNTS01006285.1:42289-52457 GCA_003317085.1 Hucho hucho | reverse complement strand
GCATTAGCATAAATCCATAACCCAACCCGGGTCTCACAAAACGCATAAAATCGCTAATATAAAATCGATTACCTTTGATGAACTTCTGCTGAGGGCTTCCCAAGTGTCCAACGAAGACAATCCATGCTTCTTTGGTTAGAAAAAGTCATTTATTATATCCATAAATCTCAGTTTGGTTGGCGCATTATGTTCATAAAATCCACCGTCGAGTCGCCCATAGAACCGTGAAGAGAACGCGTTGAAATTATACCTATCATATTTCTACAAACAAATCAAACATCATTTTTAATGTTTCCTTAGGTATTCTTTTATGTATATTTACTATAATATTTCAACCGGATTGTAGCCTGAACGATAAGAAAGGAAAAAACTGTGGAGCGCGCACTCGGTTGCGCGCCTGCAAAAGCTTGTTGACATCTGAGCTCCCTGGACCATATTCTCTCCTTATCCGTTCTGGTCAGGGCTAACGTTTCCTGGTTTTGTATAGAGACTGTTGACATCTAGTGGAAGCCATAGGTACTGAAATGTCGGAGCTGCTTGCCTTTGCAATAAATAGGGAGACTATCAAACAGAGCCAATGTGACAAATGTTTTTTTCTCTGGTTTTTGCCTGCTAAATGAGTTCTGTTATACTCACAGACATTATGTTAACACTTTTAGAAACATCAGAGTGTTTCCTATCCAATAGTACTAATTATGTGCATATCCTATTTTCTGAGCCTGAGTGGCAGGCATTTTGCTTTGGGCACGTCAGACTCTCCAAAACCGTCACCTCATCTGCCGCTCCCTAAGAAGTTAACCATTTGTAACGTATTCAGCTGGAGCTGCACGTAACTGGTCTGGTGGAGTCTAACTATTCGTGACGTCCGGTTCAACACGGTCCGCCTGCTTGGTTTGATATGTTAATTCTTCACAAGGCTTTTAAGCACTCGCCTTGGAGGGCGGTGTTATTCACTTTGCCACAAGGTCTGTGCTCACGTGGGCGTGGTTACTGAATGGGTAAAACTTTACATGAAAAACAATTATTTAATTTAGAAGGCTAAGATCACATTTCATTTTCTCACAAATAGTTTCATATTTAATCAAGTAAGTTCCCCAACATTTGGATTTGAACCTGACAACTGGGAAATATACACATTCAGAGATACATAATGTTCTTATACTGTCCTTATTTACATCACAAATTAGTACCCACGGACCATTACAACTGTTTGGATTACAGAAATATTGTTTCATTACTCAACCTTTTGATGTCACAGTACTACAAAGTCTCTCCCTGTTGTAACAATGAGATGTTTCACTTCCCTTTCATTGTGTGGGAGAGAGAGAGTTCCTGCCGGTATTTTCTACCGTCATAAGACTGTGGTGGGAGCGAGAGATGGAGGGGGGTGGGGGGGTTGGAATCTGGTGCCTATGATCCTCACCCAAAAGGGCAAGTCATGACAATACCATTTGAAAGTTTGTGGAAATGTGAAATTAATGTAGGAGAATAACACATTAGGTCTAGTAAAAGATAATACAAACAAAATAACATGCATTTTTAAAATTTATTTTGTTCCATCATCTTTGAAATACAAGAGAAAAGCCATACATTCAGATAGGAGTCTAGGTAATTTAAATTTAGGCCACCAGATGGCAGCAGTGCATGTGCAAGGTTTCAGACTGATCCAGTGAAGAATTTCATTACTACACAATATTTTGTATCAAGTCTGCCAGGAGTTTGCCCAAATGTGCCAAATCGGTCAGTTGATACATTTTCAAGTACATAACTATAGAGAACATACAAAATTTCTATTGTAAAAAATGTTTACGTTTACACACTCCCAGGAATGTCATACATTATGGATAATTAGCTTCCCTACAGAAAATACAATAACCTGCACACATCTAAATGGCCATGCGGGGTGGGTTTGGGGCCAGAGACAGCAGGGGTTCAAACTGTAGAACCCATTTCCTACATTTGAATGTAAAAATTGATTTTATCAAACAAAACTATGCTACATTTTATCTCTGGGACCCTCAGGATGACAAATCAAGATTTCTGAATGTAAGTACATTATTTACATTCAGAGGTGAATGTATCAAACCAGTTACTGTGATAAAAGTATTTTGTTGTTGTCCACTCTCCTCAGACAATAGCATTGTCTTTTTTTCACAGTAATAGGCCACTGCAGTTAGATTAACAATAATTGAATATTTCTGTCCATATATGTCCCGGAAAGTTGGTTGTTGTTTACAACGTCATTCTAGTCACATTAGCAACAACCCTCCCGGTATAGGGACACCGATCCCGTAGAGGTTAAGGATTTAACCTGAAAAATCAACAAGGGAAATCAACAAGGGATTATAGCTTTCACCTGGATTCACCTGGTCAGTCTATGTCATGGAAAGAGCAGTTGTTCATAATGTTTTGTACACTCAGTGTATAATTTCATGATTGTGAGAAGAACATGAGGTGTTTACTATAAATCACTGTAAATCCACCATGGTCAGAATACACATACTAAAAGAGCACTTGGAAAAAATGACCTCTTCTAAGAATACTTAAGCCAGATGATGAACATTTATCATCTACAAATCACAATACAGCGCCTCTTGAGTTGTGAAGTAATACATTCATTATTTAAACTCTTTGTCATATTCCCACCAAGTGAGGAGGAGCTCTTCCATCACTACTTATCTCACTGCAGAGTGGATGAAATGCACACTGACTAGACTGAGGAATAGAGACACATCATGCTAAGAGTTCATCATGACATTTACTACTGTGTTTCTATTGATGACAATAGAAGGGCAGCACACTGGAAGGTCAGGGGTGCTGGCCAGGGGTGGCCAGGAGTGAAGGCCAGCATCTACTGCCTAGAAGGCCAGCACCCTGGAGTGGCCTATTCACTGTTGATGTTGAGACTGGTGTTTTTTGCGGGTACTATTTAATAAAGCTACCAGTTGAGGACTTGTGAGGCGTCTGTTTCTCAAACTAGACACTCTAATGTACTTGTCCTCTTGTCCAGTGTAGGAGAGAGGAGAGGAGCTGTGCTACTTGGCTGGCACAGTCACCTAACCTCTCTGTCTGTTTTATAGATCCTTGGGGAACTCCACAATAGATTCCCAAGAGGGGATGAGCAGTAAGAGATACATATAAATCAATACAACTTGTATTGTCCCACATAGGGAAATGTGCTTGTTTCTGTGCTGCTCAACACTGTATAACATATCAAACACATCTAGTCTGAACATTCCATATGTAAAATCTCTGGCCTTCACACTCTAGGCAGCTTGGACTGACATTACAGCAAGCCCTGCACTAACCTGACTATCACTGACCAAAGTTTAGTACTCTGTAATAAGTGACAATATTCTGTGTCCACTAGAACAAATGTACCCTCATTTTCAGGGTTTTTCAGAAATCATCTGCTATAAAGATGTCGCTGATTATGTGTGTGAATGTCTTTTTGTCATTTCATTTCCACAGGTGTTCAGGGTCAGACACTGATTGAGTCTCAATCAGTGTTTAAAAAGTCTGAAGAATCCCACAAACTGACTTGCACATATGCTGGGTTTATAAGCATGTATTGCAATGCTTGGATCAGACAGGCTCCTTAGAAAGGTTGCTACCATTATTGGTTCCAACAGCTACATCTACTACTTCCAGTCTTTTCAGGGTCGGTTCACCATCTCCAGAGACAACAGCAAGCAGCAGGTGTATCTCCAGATGAACAGTCTGAAGACTGGATGCTGCTGTTTATTATTGTGCCAGAGACACAGTGACACAGGAGGCTGCAAACGAAAACTGGTGAACACTGATCTCAGTATGTCTCTTAGAATGAGAATGATGATCTGCATCAACTCCATGACAATTTATATAGTTTAAAATTATTATTTATTTGTGTAGTTCCAAATGTCTGAATAAAAATTACAGTTAAGGGGGGTGAACTCCCCGCTGAAGGAAGGTTCGCCCAGGGAGCCATACAAGCTAGAACCAACACTGATCGACAGACACACTGACTGACGCTGGTGAACTAGCTGTACAACATGGATAGGTGGGGTACTACTTCCTCTCTTTGTGTCACACTAGAATAATGCTGAGTATCATTACTGTAAAATAATACAACAACAATATCACAAAGAACTACACAATAAAAGAGTCCAGACACAAAAATTATCTTGCCTAGTCTGGTCAAGCTTTCTTGATGTCACATGAACAACTAATTAACAAAGTTTCCAGAACATATGAACCTGTTCCCCATCTCTGAATGCTCAATTTAATCTCTGTGTGATCTTCCCACCCTTTGAGGAGGAGTCAATGCAAAACTCTGACCTCTTCCATCATTACTTATCTCACTGCAGAGTGGAGGAGAGGGACTGAAGCACTGACTAGACTGAGGAACAGGGACACACCACAGTTCAGCATGGATTCTATGAATGGACTACTGCTACTGATAACATGCCTGACAGGTGACAATGTTTATAATTGTTGAATCAAATCTAACTGATTGTGGAGATGACATAGGAATTATCATCTATACTTTCTATTTTCACAGGTGTTAACAGTCAGACACTGACTGAGTCTGGACCAGTGGTTAAAAAGCCTGGGGAACAACACAAACTGACCTGTACTTATGATGGAATCTCAACTAGCTCAGAGTTTAACTGGATCAGACAGGCTTCTGGAAAAGGATTGGAGTGGATAGCTTACATTTCTGGTCCAAGTGGTAGTAGCATCTACTACTCCCAGTCAGTTAAGGGTCGGTTCACCATCTCCAGAGACAACAGCAAGCAGCAGGTGTATCTCCAGATGAACAGTCTGAACACTGAAGACTCTGCTGTTTATTATTGTGCCAGAGACACAGTGACACAGGAGGCTGCAGCATCGTACAAAAACTGGTCAAGTACTTCTCTTACTGTGAGAGTCAGTTATTCTGATCTCCAGTCTCTGTTAACATCAATCCCCTGGCCCACCAACACTATAGAAGAAAATAGACACATCATACTCTAAATTATAACCATATTATACATGATTACTTGAAAAACATAACATATACCTGACAACTTGGCAAGATAACTGTAAAAATATAATTATAAACCTTTGACTGAAAACTTTATAGGCATTCATTGTCAGTTGACAACAGCAAATAACCCCAAACAGGATCAATAATTTATACAATCATTCAGTGAAATTAATTTTCAATCTCTAGCTGCTAAAACCATTTTTAAATTTGATGAGCTTATTTGCATGATTCCAAATGTCACATTTCAGCAAACAGAAGTAGTACAATATTGAATACAGATATATAGATTGAAGATCAATTTGACACCAATCTCGATGGAAATTCTTAAATCAACTTGATTGGAGGTAAACAACACACTCCCCACCTCTCGTCTGGCCGTTACCGACAAACACATACCAGGTTTTTTTACAGGGTCGTTAGCAATTGATTTTTAACACTGATGAGTATACCATTAGCTTTTTATGTTGATATTAGGAAAATATTAGGATTGCTAAAAATTGTTCTATGACTGTTTTTCGACACATTCTATAGTCCCATCCCATATATGAAGCATCAAAAGTCAATTTGGTTAACAGAGGGTTTTCTGATATTCTTATCCCTGTCATACTGTACCTGCCTTCTTATGCAAATTACACATAGCTTTCTAACTTTTTAACTCTTTCATCTCACTCCCTCTGCCTTTTATAAAACAGTCTCTCTGTGTGAATCATATCTCTCTATCTGTCCTGGAGAGTAGATAAACTCCCACCAGTTCAGCTTCAACACAAACCATGTTCCCTGACTCTCTGCGGCTGCTGCTGCTGCTGCTGTTGGCAGCTGTATCCTGTCTCTTAGGATTTAGGTGTTTAACATACTTATAACATCTTTAAATGAATATATTATGCAATTAATGCTTATATAGCTTTAAAATAGCAGCACTTTTTCTACATGATATGATGTTTCTTAACAGGTGTACACTGGGGTCTTGAGCTCACCCAGCCAAGTTCAATGGTTATACATTCTGGAGAGTCTTTGGTAATCACATGTAAGTTCTCTGAGTATTCTCTGACTGGTAGCACCAACCTCTATGGAGTATCATGGGTCCGGCAACTGGAAGGCATTATACCAGAGTGGGTTGGGAACGTCTATCACGATGCAGGCACAGTTTACGAAGATTCACTGAAACACAAGTTCAGCTTGACCAGAGACACTTTTAGAGGCACAGTGACTTTAATAGGACAGAGTCTGCAGACTGAAGACACAGCTGTCTATTATTGTTCTCGATACCACAGTGATACAAACAAGCCTCAAACCTGTAAAGAAAATGGCCACGGGAAGTTTAATCATATTGTATTTCCCCAACCAGAAGTATTGGTATACCATTCATAGATGTCTACATAGTAAATCAATTGTGAAAATACACAAAAGTAGTTTGAAAATCATTCGTCTGTACATTTCACTCTACATGGTGTGCTGTATCTTATTTGCTCTATAACAGGTGTCAATTCTCAAGGAAATTCAGTTCATACTAGGTATCTTTAGATAGCCATAGTAATTTCACTAAAAATATCATCAGCAAACAGAATAAAAACTGAAAGTAATCATCAAAAGAAAATGTTAAAATAAAGTAAAAGAGTACTGGACCAGGTTTTTATCCTTGGAGGACACCAGTCATTACATTCTGACACTGATTCTGTGTATAACATGTCACAATGATACAAGTCACTTCCTCCTTTTTATAACTATTTCACTCTTTGCAACGCAACTCTCCTCTTGTATAAAGAGGAATATCTCTCTCGCTTTCACTCAGTTGGCAAGTGCAGTTACCCTCAGTTCAGCTTCAACACAAACCATGTTCCTGCATCTCTGCTGTTGCTGTTGGCAGCTGTTTCCTGTGAGTTTTGGGAGGCTGATACATAAACATTGGTGTAATAGGGAGTAATAGAGTTTTGAAAATGTAATTGATCACTTAAGGATCCGAACCTTTTTTTCAATTTTCACCTAAAATGACATACCCAAATCTAACTGCATGTAGCTCAGGCCCTGGACAGTTTTATCTCAATCTCTTCATACAAAGACTCAATCAGGGACACCTCTTACTGACAGTTGTGGCTGCTTTGCGTGATATATTGTTGTCTCTACCTTCTTGCCCTTTGTGTTGTTGTCTGTGCCCAATAATGTTTGTACACTGTTTTGTGCTGCTACCATGTTGTGCTGCTGCCATGCTGTGTTGCTACCATGCTGTGTTGTCATGTGTTGCTGCCATGCTATGTTGTTGTCTTAGGTCTCTCTTTATGTAGTGTTGTGTTGTCTCTCTTGTCGTGATGTGTGTTTTGTCCTATATTTTTATTCAATGTATTTTTATTTTTAATCCCCCGTCCCTGCAGGAGGCCTTTTGATAGGCCGTCATTGTAAATAAGAATTTGTTCTTAACTGACTTGCCTAGTTAAATAAAGGTTAAATAAATAAAAAAATATATAAATGATCATCCCACCTTGTGAGGAGGGGTCAATGCAAAACTCTGACCTCATCCATCACTACTTATCTCACTGCAGAATGGAGGAGAGGGACTGAAGCACTGACTAGACTGAAGAACAGGGACACACCATACCTTCTGACAGTTCATGATGAAATATACTATTTCTGTAATTCTGATGATTATAGGGTTGACAGGTGAACACTTTAAGACTGGTTTTATGTAAAAACATATTGTTATGTGAGGTTTTGAGTCCAGGTATTCTATGTTGTTTTGTCTCCACAGGTGTTCATGGTCAGACACTGACTCAGTCTGAATCTGTAGTTATAAAACATGGAGAATCACACAAACTGACCTGCACATATGCTGGATTTGGTGGCCACAATTGGAATTCTTGGATCAGACTGGCTCCTGGGAAAGGCCTAGAACGGGTTGCAGCTATTACCAGCAGTGATGGTGGTAGCACTTACTACTCCCAGTCTGTTCAGGGTTGGTTCACCATCTCTAGAGACAACAGCAAGCAGCAGGTGTATCTCCAGATGAACAGCCTGAAGACTGAAGACTCTGCAGTTTATTATTGTGCCAGAGACACAGTGACACAGGAGGCTGCAGTGCCACACAAAAACTGGTCAACACTGATCTCAGTGTGTCTCTTAGAATGAGAATGATGATCACCATCAACTCCATGAGCAGTTTGTTGATGTCAATGTTGTGATTAAAATGCCCCATGGTGGCAGTGTGGTTATTGTATGGGCAGGCATAATCTACGGACAACGAACATAATTGCATTTTTTATTGATGGAGATACGATGACGAGATCCTAAGGCCCATTGTCGTGCCATTCATCTGCCGCCATCACCTTATGTTTCAGCATAATAATGCACAGCTCCATGTCGCAAGAATCTGTACACATCCTGGAAGCTGAAAATGACCCAGTTCTTCCTTGGCTTGCATACTCACCAGACATGTCACCCATTGAGCATGTTTGAGATGCACTTGGTCGACGTGTACAACAGCGTGTTGCAGTTCCAGCCACTTTGTACAGCCATTGAAGAGGAGTGGGACAACATTCCACAGACCTAGGGCTAACTGTCGGTCTCATAGTAAATTATCGTTAATTAACATAAACACATTTAGCATCTCCTGGCTTCCACACAAGCCATTGATGCAGACCTTTGGAACATTTACATTTTAAAAAGTCTAATGATCTCATGTAATAAAGCCTACACCTACACAATGAATCCATTATTTATTTTAGACAGGTCTAATGAAGCATGATATGAAGAAAATGTATATTTCAGAAGAACAGATTAGCATTCTCTGAGTGTTCCTTGTTAGCTCCTGATCTGGCCATGCCAAATGGCTTTGGGCTACACTAGTTCATTTAGCAGACAAGATTTGCTTAGAATTACGTGGTAATATTTTATAATATGAAGAATACAATTGAACAAAGCTGAAATAACTTCTTAGGGAGCGGCTCCCGAGGTGACGGTTTTGGAGAGTCTGGCGTGCCCAAAGTAAAATGCCTCCCACTCAGGCCCAGAAAATAGGATATGCACATAATTAGTACTATTGGATAGGAAACACTCTGACGTTTCTAAAAGTGTTAACATAATGTCTGTGAGTGTAACAGAACGGATATAGCAGGCGAAAACCCGAGAAAAATCCATCCGGAATTACTGTTTTTTGTGACCTTTGCTCTGTTTGACAGTCTCCCTATTCATTTCAAAGGCAAGCAGCACCGAGATTTCAGTACCTATGGCTTCCACTAGATGTCAACAGTCTCTATACAAAACCAGGAAACGATAGCCCTGACCAGAACGGATAGGGAGATGATATGGTCCAGGGAGCTCAGATGTCAATAAGCTTTTTCAGGCGCACAACCGAGTGCGCGCTCCACTGTTTTTTCCTTTCTTATCGTTCAGGCTACAATCCGGTTGAAATATTATAGTAAATATACATAAAAGAATACCTAAGGAAACATAAAAAATGATGTTTGATTTGTTTGTAGAAATATGATAGGTATAATTTCAACGCGTTCTCTTCACGGTTCTATGGGCGACTCGACGGTGGATTTTATGAACATTTATGAACGCGCCAACCAAACGGAGATTTATGGATATAATAAATTACTTTGTCTAACCAATGAAGCATGGATTGTCTTCGTTGGACACTTGGGAAGCCCTCAGCAGAAGTTCCTCAAAGGTAATCGATTTTATATTAGCGATTTTATGCGTTTTGTGAGACCCGCTTTGGGTTATGGATTTATACTAATGCATAAATATTAGAGGTGCTACCCTCAAACAATCAAATGTTGTGCTTTTGCCGTAAAGCCTTTTTGAAATCTGACAACGCTGTGATATTGCCAAGAGTCAGAGCTTTTGATGGCTATGAAACACTTGTATATTGATGAATGTTTAATAATTCAACTTTTGGATTTTGAATTTGGCGCTTTACATTTCACCGGGTAGTGTCGGAAGTGGGGCACTCCACTGCTCCTTAAGAGGTTAAATAGAAAGGATATTTTCTCCAAACGATTTGAGGGACTGCACACATGCTGCTATTCTGTGTTAACAAAGAAATAGCTATTCCTATATGCTTAATTTATAAATTTAATGTAATTTTAGTTGTTCTACAAACTTTGGGCAATATGCTTTGATTTTTTATACTTTGTTACGCTGCATGATGCGACTAATGATGATTTG
>QNTS01006285.1:17992-34817 GCA_003317085.1 Hucho hucho | reverse complement strand
CCCCCCCCCCCCCCCCCTCAGAGGCTCGGACTCTGACTGCGACCAAAAGTCAATGGGGGGTCTTCGCCTTTGGCGGCGTCTCCGGGGGGGGCCATGCAGGCCTGAAAATAAGCACCGGAGGCGCACAGGGGACCTGATGCGTGGCGCAGGGACAGGATGTGCCGGGCTCTGGATGCGCGCACAGGGGACCTGATGCGTGGCGCAGGGACAGGACGTGCCAGGCTCTGGATGAGCACAGGGGACCTGATGCGTGGCGCAGGGACTGGACGTGCCGGGCTCTGGATGTGCACAGGGGACCTGATGCGTGGAGCAGGGACTGGACGTGCCAGGCTCTGGATGCGCACAGGGGACCTGATGCGTGGAGCAGGGACAGGCCGTGCCGGGCTCTGGATGCGCACAGGGGACCTGATGCGTGGAGCAGGGACAGGCCGTGCCGGGCTCTGGATGAGCACAGGGGACCTGATGCGTGGAGCAGGGACAGGCCGTGCCGGGCTCTGGATGCGCACGGGAGACCTGATGCGTGGAGCAGGGACAGGTTCCCTCATACCGATGCCGTTCCGCCTTTGCTGCCTCCAGCTCCTCCTTAGGACGGCGATATTCCCCAGCCTGCCTCCAGGGTCCCTTACCGTCCAAGATCTCCTCCCAGGTCCAGAACGTTTTATCCTGCACGGGGGAACGCTGCTTGGTCCTGGAGTGGTGGGATATTCTGTCACGATCGCTGACATAAATAGACCAAGGCGCAGCGTGCAGGGTTGAGTTAACCTCTTACGGAGCAGTGGTGCGCTAGCACCCCACTCCCGACACTACCCGGTGAAATGCAAGGAGCCAAATTCAAAATCCAAAAGTTGAATTATTAAACATGCATCAATATACAAGTGTTGCATAGTCATCAAAAGCTCTGCTTCTTGGCAATATCACAGCGTTGTCAGATTTCAAAAAGGCTTTACGGCGAAAGCACCACATTTGATTGTTTGAGGATAGCACCTCACATATTTTTCTATTACCATAAATTCATAAGCCATCACGGTTCACACAAAACACATTTCACAGCGAAAACAAATCAATTACCTTTTGAAGAACTTCTGCTGAGGGCTTCCAAAGTGTCCAACGAAGACAATCCATGGTTCTTTTGTTAGAAAAAGTAATGTATTATATCCATAAATCTCCATTTGGTTGGCGCGTTATAATGAGAAAATACAGCGTCGACTTGTCCATTGAAACGTGAAGAGAACTCGTTCAACTTATACCTATAAACTTGTCCAAAAACAATCAAACATAATTGTAAATGTATCCTTAGGAACACTTTTATGTATATGTTGTATAATATTTCAACCGGAATATAAACTTGGCGATAAGAAAGGAAAAAACCACAGACCGCGCCAGCCGTGAACGCGCGTTTTACTCTTGTTGACACTTCCTAAATCTTCTTCTATCCTCTAAAGCAGCTAAAAAGAATCAAAACACTGTCTCGAGACTGTTGACATCCAGAGGAAGCAATAGGTACTGCATTCATATGCCCTTATATGGGCATTTTCATAAGGGAGGGGTTCCAAATGAGGCAATGTGTCAAAACCACTTTTTCCAGGACAGAAATTCCTCGGGTTTTTGCCTGCCATGTCCGTTCTGTTATACTCACAGACAACATGTTAACACTTTTAAAAACTTCAGAGTGTTTCCTATCCAATGGTACTAAATATGTGCATATCCTATTTTCTGGGCCTGAATGGGAGGCATTTTACTTTGGGCACGCCAGGCTCTCCAAAAC
The DNA here is from genome assembly GCA_003317085.1 of Hucho hucho. Classification (NCBI taxonomy): domain Eukaryota; kingdom Metazoa; phylum Chordata; class Actinopteri; order Salmoniformes; family Salmonidae; genus Hucho; species Hucho hucho. The sequence goes on along the minus strand of QNTS01006285.1, from coordinate 33,052 downwards.
CGTCACCTCGTGCGCTGCTCCCAAAGAAGTTAAACATGTTTAATCATGGAAACTCACCAAAAACAATAAAGTACCAATGACCGTAACGCACTGTGTAGCGCAACTACACACACAATAAATAATATCCCACAACACAGGTGGGGGACTGAACACACTAAATAGGATTCCCAATTAGAGACAACAACTAACAGCTGCCTCTAATTGGGAACCCAAACCAAACCAACATAGAAATACAACATAGAACCCTAAACCCCCCTGGTCACGTCCTGACCATTTACACCATAGAGAAGCCAAAAAGGGCTATCTATGGCCAGGACGTGACAATCCCCAAACTACTTCCCACGGCTATGAATGCACCAGAAGGGATTACTCATAATTGAGGTGGTGAAATGATTAGATTCAAAGATTAATTTGGTTTATGCCGGTGATGTCTGGTGAGGACCTGCCTTTCAACAGGCCTACAAGCCCTCAGTCCAGCCTCTCTCAGCCTATTGCATTCCTGGTGTGTCTCGGGCAGTTGTTGTTGCCATCCTGTACCTGTCCCGCAGGTGTGATGTTCGGATGTACCGATCCTGTGCAGGTGTTGTTACACGTGGTCTGCCACTGCGAGGACGATCAGCTGTTCATCCTGTCTCCCTGTAGCGCTGTCTTAGGCGTCTCACAGTAAAGACATTGCAATTTATTGCCACATCTGGAGTCCTCATGCCTCCTTGCAGCATGCCTAAGGCACGTTCACGCAGATGAGCAGGGACCCTGGGCATCTTTCTTTTGGTGTTTTTCAGAGTCAGTAGAAAGGCCTCATTAGTGTCCTAAGTTTTCATAACTGTGACATGAATTGCCTACCTTCTGTAAGCTGTTAGTGTCTTAACGACCATTCCACAGGTGCATGTTCATTAATTGTTTATGGTTCATTGAACAAGCATGAGAAACAGTGTTTAAACCCTTTACAATGAAGATCTGTGGAGATATTTAGATTTTTACGAATTATCTTTGAAAGACAAGGTCCTGAAAAAGAGACATTTCTTTTTTTGCTGAGTTTAGCTTGATGGTATAAGCTGTTAAGGTGCCTTTTGGACCTAGACTTCACGCTCCAGTACCACTTTCCGTGCGGTAGCAGAGAAAAAATGTTGGGCCTTCCTCTGACACCGCCTAGTATATAGGTTCTGAATGGCAGGAAGCTTGGCCCCAGGGATGTATTGGGCCATACGCACTACCCTCTGTATCGCTTTATGGTCGGATGCTGAGGAGTTGCCATACCAGGCGGTGATGCAACCGGTCAGGTTGCTCTCAATGGTGCAGCTGTAGAACTTTGAGGATCTGGGGACCCATGCCAAATCCTGTCTCCTGATGGGGAAAAGGTGTTGTTGTGCCCTCTTCACAACTGCCTTGGTGTGTTTGGACCATGATAGTTAGTTGGTGATGTGGACAGCAAGGAACTTGAAACTCTCGACCTGTTCCACTTCAGCCCTGTCGATGTTAATGGGGACCTGTTCGGCCCTCCTTTTCCTGTAGTCCACGATCATCTCCTTTGTCTTGCTCACATTGAGGGAGAGGTTGTTGTCCTGACACCACACTGGCATGTCTCTGACCTCCTCCCTATAGGCTGTCTCATCGTTGTCAATGATCAGGCCTACCACTGTTGTGTCGTCAGCAAATTGAATATGGTGGTGTAGTCGTGCCTGGCCATGCAGTCGTGGGTGAACAGACCCCTGAGGGGCCCAGGTGTTGAGGATCAGCGTGACAGATGTGTTGTTGCCTATCCTTACCACCTGGGGGCGGCTTTTCAGGAAGTCCAGCATCCAGTTGCAGAGGGAGCTGTTTAGTCCCTCCCAGAGTACTTAGCTTAGTGATGAGCTTGTGTGCACTATGGTGTTGAACGTTGAGCTGTAGTCAATGAACAGCATTCTCACATAGGCGTTCCTTTTGTCCAGGTGGGAAAGGGCAGTGTGGAGTGCAATTGAGATTGCACAATCTGTGGATCTGTTGGGGTGGTATGCAAATTGGAGTGGGTCTAGGGTGTCCGGGAGGATGCTGTTGATGTGAGCCATGACCAGACTTTCAAAGTATTTCATGGCTAACAACGTCAGTGAAACGGGTCGGTAGTCATTTAGGCAGGTTACCTTCACATTCTTGGGCACAGGGACTATTGTGGTCTGCTTGAAACATGTACACTACCGTTCAAAAGTTTGTGGTCACTTAGAAATGTCTTTGTTTTGAAAGTGATGGTTGCTGATTTATTTAATGGAATATCTACATAGGCGTACAGAGGCCCATTATCAGCAACCATCACTCCTGTGTTCCAATGGCATGTTGTGTTAGCTAATCCAAGTGTATCATTTTAAAAGGCTAATTGATCATTAGAAAACCCTTTTGCAATTATGTTAGCACAGCTGACAACTGTTGTCCTGATTTAAGAAGCAATAAAACTGTCATTCTTTAGACTAGTTGAGTATCTGGAGCATCAGCATTTGTGGGTTCGATTACAGGCTCAAAATGTCCAGAAACAAATACATTTCTTCTGAAACTCGTCAGTCTTCTTGTTCGGAGAAAGGAAGGCTATTCCATGTGAGAAATTGCCGAGAAACTGAAGATCTCATACAACACTGTGTACCACTCCCTTCACAGAACAGCATAAACTGTCTCTAACCAGAATAGAAAGAGGTGTGGGAGGCCTAGGTACACAACTGAGCAAGAGGACAAGTACATTAGAGTGTCTAGTTTAAGAAACAGACACCTCACAAGTGCTCAACTGGCAGCTTCATTAAATAGTACCCGCAAAACACCAGCCTCAATGTCAACAGTGAAGAGTGGACTCCGGGATGCTGGCATTCCAAACAACACCTTTCCTTAATATTAGACATCGCGCACCAACAGTTATTGATAAATAGACACACACCCCCACCCCTCGTCTTACCAGACGTAGCTGCTCTCTCCTACTGATGCAGGACACACAGCCAGCTCTATATTTTCCGTGTCGTTGTTCAGCCACGACTCATAGAACCAATGGTAGTGGCAGTTTACTCACTCACCTCCGAATCCTCACAAGGCACCTCCACCTTCGCCCCCTGTATCTCCTCCTTTTCTTCACGTGATTGACATGGATTTGGGCCTGGTCTCCGGAAAGCAGTATATCCTTCGCGTCGGACTCATTAAAGAAGAAATCTTCGTCCAGTTCGAGGTGAGTAATGGCTGTTCTGATGCCCAGAAGCTCTTTTCAGTCATAAGAGACGGTAGCAGCAACTTTATGTACAAAATAAGTTACAAACACTGCAGAAAAATGAACAAAATAGCACAGTTGGTTAGGAGCCCGTAAAATGTCAGCCATCCCCTCCATTATATAATCTGTGTATTATTGTGCTCGCTTCCACAGTGAAACAAGCCAGGACAGGACCTGTACTAAAACTCCACAACACTCATATGAATAGAAAAGTAGCTTAATACAAAACAGAATACTACTACTACAAAAAATAAAACATGTATATCAATTAAAACACCTACTTTATACATAAACACAGTATTACTACAATTCCATTACAGTGATATTCCGTCCATTAAATATGCTAAAAAATTTATTATAAACATTCATATAAAATAAAGTATGATTAGGAACATGCTCCCCTTTTTGTTTCTTTGGTGTATTCTGTCTGTATGGAGAGTGCATATTGACCAATCACCCCTCCTTCAAGCCACTACAGGGCGAGCTAGGTTAAGGTGAATGGTTTTTTATAGTATGAGGTATCAATATACTGTAATTCATAAAATGTAAATTAACTCACTGTCACAATAAGCGAAGTTTTTAGGTCAAATGAACCTGTTCTCCATCTCTCACTCTCCATGTGATCTTCCCACCCTGTGAGGAGGAGTCAATGCAAAACCTCTTCCATCACTACATATCTCACTGCAGAGTGAAAAGGAGAGGGACTGGAGCACTGACTAGACAGAGGAACAGGGACACACCATAACTACTGACTGTTCATGATTAAATATACTATTGCTTTACTACTGATGATTATAGGGTTGACAGGTGTAAGACTGGATTTACTATTTTTTATTTACCATGATTGGTATGCTTGGATCAGACAGGCTCCTGGGAAAGGACTGGAGTGCAACGCAATTCTTGGGAGTGGTAGCACTTACTACCTCCAGTCTGTTCAGGGTCGGTTCACCATCTCCATAGACAACAGCAAGCAGCAGGTGTATCTCCAGATGAACAGCCTGAAGACTGAAGACTCTCCTGTTTATTATTGTGCCAGAGAAACAGGAGGCTGCAGTGCTGTACAAAACCTGGTTTTGGTATGAAAGTCTCTAGGGGACACAGATTATTAAACCTAGTCCTGGACTAAAAAGCCTCCTCAATGGATAATAAAAAAAGAGACGTGATTGTGTCTCAATGTAGTCAAGGCATGAAATAGTTTTTTTCACGAAAATCTGTCTGCTGCTGAATCTAGTTGCCTACCCCTGATCTAGGAGGTGGTTTCTCAGACACAGATTAAACCTGATATACCACGGCTGTCAGCCAATCAGCATTCAGTTTATAATTTACTATTTCCCGTTATTCATGCACAAACCGCTTTGGGTTTTATTTTACCTTCTACAACGGTATTTTAATGTTTGTTTTTTTCAATGTGATATGCTGTGTGAAACGTACATTTGTATAGTTTACACAGCATCTTCTAAATCAAAGAGGAACGCGAAGCATGAATATGTCGGCTACATGAAGAAACATTTAATGTAGCCATATTATAGGATCCCTTAGGAAACACTGACTAACACATTGGTTCCTACCCTGGCATTTTTATTAGTTGTCATGTCAAACAACACTACATTCAAAGTTCCCTCAATTATTTATATTCTAACAACAGAATTATAGTAAACATTCTATTTCCAACAGTTCACCGAGGGATTTTGATCTAAAATCGCAAGTCAAATCGCAACCGCAACATTTGGTTAAAAATAAGGCCTCGATTTTTTGCCCATATCGTGCAGCCCTACGTGGCAGTGTGGAAATTATCTCAAATGAGCGCAGGAAATACATTTATATAATTGCAGGAAATAATTTGGGGTTGAAGTTGAATTGAACATTATAAAACAATCAAAATGCAGAAAGACCCATTAATATCAGTTTGAATTTGTGTGTTGCACACTTAGGCTCAAGCACTATTCATAAAGCAGACCTAGAACTTCTATTATTCAAAAACATAAAATACCGTCATACCATAAAAAAAAATACTTTTGTTTCGGCCATATCAACCAGCCCTAGTAAAAAATCTAAATGTTTATCCTTTTAAACCAACCCCCTCACCTCAATGCAAAGAAGGTCATCTATTTATGTAAAGAGCAATGTCCATCTGTCCTTCACTCAGTTGGAATAGACAAGTGCAGCTTCCACCAGTTTAACTACAACACAAACCATGTTCCCTACATACGTATCTGCTGCTGCTGGCAGCTGCATCCTGTGAGTCTCTCTCCATTTGGGGGGATAGAAATAGACAAAGAAAAAAACAATGATTATTATTTTTAAATCCCAACTAATTAGTAATGCTGAGTACTTTTCATTTAACTTGCATTCATGGCTAGAAACAGTGCAATGTATTCATTAACCCTCCCTGAGTAACAATGAGCAGCCATCTCTTATAACAACTTCACAAAACCACTAAATCGTAAAACCACTAACAGACCATTAGTAGTATATTTTACTTACAAATAACGATAAAGCACATAACTTTATACTAAATACCGACCTGTAAAACAGCAGAAATTATGAGACTGGAAATATGATGTCTGGTTTGTGCACAGCTTCGCTGTGGAAGTAGTGCCAAGGTCAAAGTACATTACCAACCAGAGCTCCCAGATATCGCAGTCTCCCCCTTGGTGACTCTTGGTATGAATGGCATCCAATGTAATGTCTGGAGGACATACGTTCACATTAGCTGGCAGACATACTTATACTAATACCACAGTATTAGCACAGAATTGGTAGTGATATTCAATCATTCTATTATTTAGTAGCATGCTCCCCTTTTCATTTGTTTGTTTCCATTGGTTTATTCTAAGTGCAGGATGACTAATCATCCCTAATCAGGCCCCTAGAGGGCAAGCTAGGTTAACTGGAGGGTTGTTATGGCATGAAGTACAGTATAATTGCATAATTGTTACCAGAACATGTGGTGTTTATTAGGCAGCATCATTATGAATCCAGTATGTCCAGAATTCACATACTAAAGGAGAACTTGGTCAAAATACCATATACCCTATACTAATAATGTCTAACCCATATGATAAACATTGAATCACATTATGAAGTAAGTTAAACACTTAACAATCATATAGACATACAACACAGTGCCTCTTGAGTAGTGAAGTAATCCATGGACTGTATTTAAACTCTATTTGATCTTCCCACCCAGTGAGGAGGAGTCAATGCAAAACTCTGAGCTCTTCCATCACTACTTATCTCACTGCAAAGTGAATGAATGACAAACTGACTAGACTGGGGAACAGAGACACATCATACTAAGAGTTCATCATGACATTTACTACTGTGTTTTTACTTATAGGACTGACAGGTGAAAACCTTAAGATTGTTAGAAGAAAACCTTCAGACTGTTATGTGAGGTTTTGAGTCCAGGTATTAACTGTAATGTTACTTTGTCTCCACAGTTGTTCAGAGTCAGACACTGATTGAGTCTGGACCAGTGGTTAAAAAGCCTTTAGAAGCCCACAAACTGACCTGTACAGCCTCTAGTTTAGACATAAATGGCTACTGGATGGCTTGGATCAAACAGGCTCCTGGTAAAGGACTCGAATTTGTGGCAGCGCATTATGACAGCAGCAATATTGCCTACTCTCAGTCTGTTCAGGGTCGGTTCACCATCTCCAGAGACAACAGCATGAAGCAGGTGTATCTCCAGATGAACAGCCTGAAGACTGAAGACTCTGCAGTTTATTATTGTGCCAGAGACACAGTGACACAGGAGGTTGCAGCACCATACAAAAACTGGTCAAAACTGATCTCAGTGTAAAACTCTCTATGAGTCTATGATCCATTCTCTGTCTCCATCAACCACATGTCATCAACAACACACAAACTGGTTAACACATACCATACTCTCACAGACTAATAATGAAATATTAAAAACATTTGAGAAGAAAATAAATAACTCACAAATAGACATTTAATGGGCTGAGTATAGATCCTTGATGACCAACAGTTAGATTGCTATGTTGTACCATTGCAAGAAACATTGATGACAATTTGCCATTCATCGAGTTAGACTAGACTATTACTTCCATGTTAATCGTCCTAGTCGTTTACTGGCCAACAAGCTACTCAGATCAATTAGCTGGTATAGCAACTATTGAATCTCAAACAGAGGAATTACTATCAGAACCCAAATTAAGAAATCAAAGATTCTCCTGCTTCTATAAAGAACTGTACACCACTGATTGTAAATCTACACCAAGCCAGGCTAAGTCCTTTCTAAAAGAATTAAGAACTAATTTTCTCTCAACAGAGGAAGCCACCTCTGGGAGCCCAAATCTCTCTCAATGAACTCAAAAGGACATTGGATAGCATGAATAAAGGAAAATCACCTGGATGGGACGGTGTTCCTCCGGAGGTCTATTTAAAATTGTTGAATCAATTAGGTCCACTATTGCTCAAAATGAATAACACAGCTGTTAATTAACAAGGGTTCATTTATAAAAAAAAAAAGGTAAGGATGCCACCCAGTGTTCTCACTATCGCCCCCTATCTTTGATAAACAGACAAACTGTTTTCCAAAATGTTGGTCCACACGGACCAAAAACATTTATGCATGGGATACCCTCCGTTGACTATTACATAATCTTAAATGCTTCATCAGAAACAACAGCTCCTTGTGCTGCATTATCTCAAATCAAATTTTATTTGATTACATGCACAGAATGAAACAGGTGTCGACCTTACAGTGAATTGCTTACTTACAAGCCCTTAACTTGTTGTGGAGCGGCAGCTGAGGGGTCGGTTTTGGAGAGTCTGGCGTATCCCAAAGTAAAATGCTTGCCACCCAGGCTCAGAAACTAAGATATGGACATAATTAGTACTATTGGATAGGAAACACTCTGAGGTTTCCAAAAGTGTTATCATTTTGTCTGTGAGTGTAAGAGAAGTCATTTGGCAGGCGAAAACCTGAGGAAAATCCATCCGGATTTGCATTTTTTTTTGTACATGACCTTCTTCTCCAGGCTGCCTATTCATGTCTATTTTATCCAGGACTGAGACTGCAGTACCCATGGCTTCCACTAGATGTCAACAGTCTTATACAGAGTCTGGAAGCTATAGCACTAAGCAGAACAGATAGGAAGAGGAAGTAGTGAGGGGACCACTTTTGTCAACAACGTTTGACGGGCGGGAGATTGTGAGCGCGCCCCACTTTATTTTCCTTTCCTATTGTTCACGTTATCGTCCGGTTGAAATATTACAGTAAATATACATAAAAGGATACCTAAGGATACATTAAAAATGATGTTTGATTTGTTTGTAGAAAGTTTATAGGTATAATTTGAACGTGTTCTCTTCACGGTTCAATGGGCGACTCAACGGTGGATTTTCTGATCATCACGCTCCAACCAAACAGAGATTTATGGATATAATAAATGACTTTTTCTAACAAAAGAACCATTGGATGTCTTCGTTGGACACTTGGGAAGCCGTCAGCAGAAGTTCTTCGAAAGGTAAGTGATATTTTTTAGCACTTATATGGGTTTTGTGTGACCCGCGCTGGATATGAATTTATGCTAATGTGGAAAATATATGAGGTGCTATCCTCAAACAATCAAATGTTGTGCTTTCGCCGTAAAGCCTTTTGAAATCTGACAACGCTATGATATTGCCAAGAAACACTTGTATATTGATGAATGTTTAATAATTCATCAATTTGGCGCCTTACATTTCACCGGTTAGTGTCGGGAGCCCGCTAGCGCGCCGCTACTCCCTAAGTAGTTAACTTGAAATGAAAACAAAACTTTATGACAAAATTAGAAACGCATAATATCTGAAAATGTAGTTAGCTAGACTTACCCGTATACATGGATGGACGCTTCTCTCTCTCTCTGTCACAGATGCCTTGGTTGCCCTTAGTTTGAAGATGTAATCCAGAGACAGGTGTTTTAAAGCTGCGTTAGAAAGGATAACCTACACATACTGATGAGCTCATGTTACAGACAGAAGCGTGCTACATGGCAGACCAATCCGAACTCACCTCTCGGCATGTCTGGCCCATCCATTATCTCAGCCACTCTGTATTTGTCTGTGGCTAAACCAACTAGGCTAGTAATTTAACAATTGTATTCATATTTACAGATGGCATACAATTTTGTTATTAAGGCACATGAAAGTTTATATGTTCCAGAAGGCATTTCTGTCAAAAAACGTTTTAATGCCTCTCCTGTGAAGAAGTGATGCGCGACATACCCTAGCTTCCTGAAACGAGTTACATGTTATATTATAGTGACAAGCTGAAAAACAAGTTCAGTGTCACCAGTGACAGATCCAGCAGTACAATAACTTTAACAGGACACAGTGTGCAGAGTTAAGACACAGCTTTGTATTATTGTGCTCTACATCCACAGTGATACAAACAAGGACAGGAGGACCTGTACTAAAACTGAATATGCATGTGAATCAAGCACAAGTACAAGATATGGGTATTCGTTATTCAATATAATATAATGATATCAATCAATGAAATGCTCTATAAAATAACAATTCTTATTGATACATTGGCACAATAACTGTCTATGTCACTATTACATGTACACTTTGAGTCTTCACGAAAACTTTTCTCAACAGTGCCAGGAGATGTAGTATTTAGACCACTAATGCTAAGGGACAATGAAGAGACAAATGTGTGTCTGTTCACATAGACCCAAGGTCTCCTCCCATTTCATTAGTCTGACATAACTGCCCTCCACGAACCCTCTACCTCATTCACGACAACCACTCCCAGTCTGTTCACCTGAGCTAACTGGAGTTATTTCTGTCCAGTGTAGGAGACAGGAGAGGAGCTATGCTACTTGGCTGGAGGGTCACATTCATCTAAACTCTCTTCAGGGGCAGTCACTCATGTCTTCTGAGCCAGTGGTGAACAGACCTGGAGAGTCAGTAACACTGTCCTGTACTGTCTCTGGACTTTCTCTAAGCTATCTGTGTTGGATACGCTAGAAACAAGGGAACGGACTAGTGTGGATAAGGCGCATTGACAGTGGCACTGGGACCATATTTGCCCAGTCTCTCCAGGGCCAGTTCACCATCACCAAAGACAATTCCAAAAAACAGCTGTACTTAGAGGTGAAAAGCCTGAAGACAGACGAATCTGCTGTTTATTATTGTGCCAGAGACGCAGTGACACAGGAGGCACCGAACAAAAACTGGACAACACTGATCCCAGTATGAGAGGCAATGAGGCACTTCTGTTCTTTAAACAAACACACTACTCAATAGTAGTGGAAAACACAGTATCCACTGATATCAATGTTATCCACAGGAAACATACACACACACATTATAAACAGTGAAAAGCACACTATTTACATTAACACAGAAGTACAATTTATGCAATTCAGACTCCATATTAGCTATTATGTTTTGAGCATCTTTATTGGACAGAATTATATTAATGTGATCATCATACTGAAATACACTCAAACTATAAACAGTAATGAACCAATTATAGATCCTGTGGGAACACAATAGATTCCCAAGAGGGGATAAGCAGTAAGAGATACTGTCACGATCTTTTGTAGTAGCGGACCAAGGCGCAGCGAGGTATCCAGTATACATACTTTATTTCACGTAACTGGTAAAACAATAAACAAGTGACAACCATAACACCGGTGTGGCTAAAAAGTGCACACACCACTAAACATACTATACAAACAATGACCCACAAAACCCCATTGAAAACCACAAACATATATATGGTTCCCAATTAGAGGTAACGACAATCAGCTGCCTCTAATTGGGAACCATTTCCCCAACATAGAAATACAAAACCTAGAACACAAAACCCTCCTAAACAAAAGACAAACTAAACACCAGCCTGCTAACCCAGGCCTGGACGTGACAGATACATATAATTCAATACTAATTGTATTGTCCCACATAGGGAAATGTGCTTGTTCCTTAGCTGTTCAGCATTGTATAAAAATAAAAAACACACATCTAGTGTGAACATCGCTTATGAAAAAATCTAAAAAACAGAGAGAAGAATGAAAGATGGAGGGGAGGGAGGAAACCAAGGAATAGAGCAGAAAATATCTCTATCTCAGTCTCCATTTATATCTCTAGAGGGCGGTCTATGCAAAGTCTCTCCCCCCTTCATCTCTTTATAATCAGACACTCGGCTCTGGAATTTTCATTATAGCCGGCTCGGACTGACAGTACAACAAGTCCTGCACTAAAGTAACTATCACTGAACAATGAGGACTGTCTGGAGTTTAGTAGTCATGGTGGTGTTCATACACAGTAAGTAAAACATTACAGTGAGCCCTGCACTAACTAATACTGAGCAATGGAACTGAAGAACCTCTGGAGTTTAGTTGTCATGGTGATGTCCAAACACAGTAAGCAAAACACTACATGGTGACTGAAGAATGTCTGAGTATCATGGTTAACCTCAATATTAGTGTAAATGTTTTTGTTTTGCAGGTGTTTGTTGTGATATCAGATATCCTTCTCAGGTGAAAAGACCTGGAGACTGTTAAATTATCATGCAAAACATCTGGGTTTACAACGACAGACTATTATATTTACTGGATAAGGCAGCAACCAGGAAAAAGACTGGAGTGGATTGGTATAATTAACTCTGGTTCAAACTCTGCTACCTACTCAGACTCCCTGAAAGGCTAGTTCATCCTGACTGAGATCGTCTCCATAAACACACAGCTCTTAGAGGCCAAGAGTCTGAGATCCGAGGACTCTGCTGTTTATTATTGTGCTTGAGGGACACAGTGACTGGAGCTGGTGAAGCAGCTGTACAAAACCCTCAGCTCCAGTCTCTGTTAACATCAATCCCATGGCCGCACATACACTATAGGATTGAGTAGACACATCATACTGTAAATTATAACCCAAATATTTTTCAAAAATCACTTGAAAAGCATAAAAAATACCTGACAACGACTTGATGCATCGTTACTGCTTGCCAAGCGGAAGCAGAGAGAACAATATATGGCTTCGGTGGTTTTCACAGAGGTTCTGGATGGCAAGGGGCTTGGCCCCAGTGATGTACTGGGCTGTCCGCACCACCCCCTTTAGCACCATGCGATCAAGGGCGGTGCTGTTGCCATACCAAGAAGTGATGCAGCCAATCAAGATACTCTCATATAGAAATGTGATGATCATTCATGTTAAAGAGTAATGGAAAAAGTATAGATGGAACAACTTTATTGTATTAATCCCAATATATTCTGTCATCCTGTGCTGTTTTGAGAAACGCTGCAATATAAATATAAACCTTGAAAGAACATCTCTCCCTCTCAGTCTCTATTTAAACCTCTAGAGGGTGGTCTATGCAAAGTCTTCCTCCCCTTCATCCCTTTATAATCAGACAGTCAGCTCTGGCCTTCTCATTATACGTAGCTTCGACTGACATTACAACAATACCTGCACTAACTATCACTGAACAATGGAACTGATGAGTCTCTGGAGTTTAGTTGTCATGGTGATGTTCATACACAGTAAGTAAAGCATTAAATAGTGATTGAAGAATGTGTGAGTATCATGGTTAACCTCAAAATGTATGTAAATACCAGATCTTCAACTGAGTGTTTAAATGATTTTGTTTTGCAGGTGTTTGTTGTGATATCAGACTGGATCAGTCACCTTCTCAGGTGAAAAAACCTGGAGACGCTGTTAAATTGTCCTGTACAATCTCTGGGTTTGATATGACAGACTATTATATGCACTGGATAAGGCAGCAACCAGGAAAAAGACTGGAGTGGATTGGGAGAATGAGCACTGGTTCAAACTCTGCTACCTACTCAGATTCCCTGAAAGACCAGTTCATTATGACTGAGGACGTCTCCACAAGCACACAGTTCTTAGAGGCCATGAGTCTGAGATCAGAGGACTCTGCTGTTTATTTTTGTGCTCGAGAGACACACTGACTGAAAATGGTGACGCAGCTGTACAAAAACCCACACACCCCCTGACAATATGGCTAGCTGGTGTACTACTTCCTCTCTTTGTGTCACACTAGAATAATACTGAGTATCATTACCGTAAATAATACAACAATATCACAAAGCACTACACTATAAAAGAGCCCAGCCTCTAACATTCTAACTACACAATCAGAGGATCTCTCGCCCTGTCTGGTCGATCATTCTTGTTGTCACATGAACAAGTAATAAACAATGTATCCAGAACATATGAACCTGTCCCCCATCTCTGAGTTCTCTATTTAATTTCTGTGCGATCTTCCCACCCTATGAGGAGGAGTCAATGCAAAACTCTGACCCCTTCCATCACTACTTACCTCACTGAAGAGTGGAGGAGAGGGACTGACGCTCTGACTTGCTAGACTGAAGGATAAACACTGACCATTATCTAACATGTTTAACAAAGACGACATAATAGGGCTACTTGTCACGTCCAGGCCTGAGAAGACAGGCTGGCGTGTTTAGTTTTGTTTTGGTGTAGGGTTTTTTCTGTTCTAGGTTATCTATTTCTATGTTGGGGTAATGGTTCCCAATTAGAGGCAGCTGTGTGTCGTTACCTCTAATTGGGAACCATATATATGTTTGTAGTTTTCACTAGGGGTTTGTGGGTTATTGTTTGTTCATAGCTTTGTTGGTTTCACTTGTTATGTTCAACGTTACGATCTTCGTTCGTTTTGTTTTGCCAGTTACGTTATTTAATAAAGAATGTATACTGGATACCTCGCTGCTCCTTGGTCCGTCACTTTAGAAGATCGTGACAGAATTACCCACCAACAAAGGACCAAGCAGCGAGAGAACCGGGAGTACTGGACCTGGGAGGAGGAATTGTTTAGAGGGGGACCCTGGACCCAGCCTGGAGAGTATCGCCGTCCAAGAGAGGAGCTGGAAGCAGCGGCGGCGGAGCGGCGCAGGTATGAGGATTTATATGGAGCGTGGAACCCGGAGAGGGAGAGATATGTTGGGACTCGCCTGGCGCGGATACCCGAGAGGCAGCCCCCCCAAAAAATTGGGGGGGGGGGGCACGGGGAGTTTGGCCGGTTCAGGATGGACTCCTGAGCCAACTCCTCGTGTTCTTTGGAGGGAACATTGGAGGGAGCGTCGCACTGGTAAGACGCCGTGCTATGCAGTTTTGCGCACGGTGTCTCCAGTGCGCGTTCACAGCCCGGTGCGAGAGATTCCAGCTCCACTCATCTGTCAGGGGAGGGTGAGTGTGCAGCCTGGAAGAGTGGTGCCGGCTCAGCGCTCCTGGTCTCCGGTGCGCCTCCTTGGACCAGGATATTCTGCACCGGTTCTGCGTACAGTGTCTCCGGTGCGTGTCCAGAGCCCGGTGCGTGAGATTCCAGCTCCACTCATCTGTCAGGGGAGGGTGAGTGTGCTGCCTGGAAGAGTGGTGCCGGCTCTGCGCGCTAGGCCTCCAGTTCACCTTCTGGGACCGAGATATCCTGCACCGGTTCTGCGTGTGGGGTCTCCGGTTCGCATCAACAGCCCAGTGCGTGACATTCCAGCTCCCATCATCCGTGAGGAAAGGGTGAGTGAACAGCCGTGGAGAGAAGTACCGGCTCCACGCACCAGGTCCCCTGTACGCTTAGAGAGTCCAGCACGTCCTGTTCCGGCTCCGCGCACCAGGCCCCCTGTGCGCTTAGAGAGTCCAGCACGTCCTGTTCCGGCTCCGCGCACCAGGCCCCCTGTGCGCTTAGAGAGTCCAGCACGTCCTGTTCCGGCTCCGCGCACCAGGCCCCCTGTGCGCTTAGAGAGTCCAGCACGTCCTGTTCCGGCTCCGCGCACCAGGCCCCCTGTGCGCTTAGAGAGTCCAGCACGTCCTGTTCCTGCTCCGCGCACCAGGCCCCCTGTGCGCTT
>QNTS01006285.1:0-17927 GCA_003317085.1 Hucho hucho | reverse complement strand
GGAACCTCCAGAGAGGGTCCCCAGTCCGGAACCTCCAGAGAGGGTCCCCAGTCCAAAACTAACTGTTCCAGCAAATAGCCCAGGGCCTCCGGTGTGGGACCCCGAGCCAGCACGGCCGGCACCGGAGCCGCCACCTGGGACAGGAAGGCCCACCCGAAGACCCCCCCAATGGACTTTTGGCGCGGTCGGAGTCCGCGCCTTTGGGGGGGGGTACTGTCACGTCCAGGCCTGAGAAGACAGGCTGGCGTGTTTAGTTTTGTTTTGGTGTAGGGTTTTTTCTGTTCTAGGTTATCTATTTCTATGTTGGGGTAATGGTTCCCAATTAGAGGCAGCTGTGTGTCGTTACCTCTATTTGGGAACCATATATATGTTTGTAGTTTTCACTAGGGGTTTGTGGGTTATTGTTTGCTCATAGCTTTGTTGGTTTCACTTGTTATGTTCAACGTTACGATCTTCGTTCGTTTTGTTTATTGTTTTGCCAGTTACGTTATTTAATAAAGAATGTATACTGGATACCTCGCTGCGCCTTGGTCTGTCACTTTAGAAGATCGTGACACTACTGCTACTGATTACAGGACTGTCAGGTAAACACTTTGTTTTTACTTTCAACAGGTGAGGATCCAGCATAAATTCCAAGTGTATTCAAAGCATACCATTCCTAATCAAGCTCGATGCAGCTTAAACCACTCCTCTGACCATATGCTGTTAGTCAATCAATATCTTTCAGAAAGAAAACACCATGTGTACGTTTAACATTTATTCAGAAAGATTACAACGCATAGTCTTGGCGTTAGGCTCTGCTCTTTCAGGGTAGCTAACTGCCAGAGTGAAGCGTCACATAAAGATGATAATAGAACTACAGGCAGTGAGTACGATATATTAAATCCCCTGAAAGAAGAAACACAGAACCTACAGGTGGAGGCTAGGGTGGTGGTGGGATATCAGAAACAGCAAGCATAGTGAGTTACAGCAGGACGGCAGCAAGAGACACCAGTGAATGGGAGCGCTTGACATCCGACATTGAGGAAGCATGTGTAGAGCTGGTCAACTTAAATAGACCGCATGTAATTAGAGTGTAAATCCAATTGTTGCAATATCTGCTGAAGCAAACAGCTGATGCCACCACACTCTGGTTTCCCTTCTGAAATGGCTTCGCTTTATATATTTTTCACGACAACTTATTTACGTTCGCCTGTATATGAGTCTAATCCAATACAGTTTTAATTACAGGTAGGTATAAATGAATGTTCTCATTGAGTATTCTGAAATATACAACGAATAAAAATAAAAATCGCAACATGTAAAGTATTAGTTCAATGTTTAATGAGCTGAAATAAAAGATCCCAGAAATTCTCCATATGCACAAAAGGCTTATTTTGTTTACATCCCTGTTAGAGCATTTCTCCTTTGCCAAGATAATCCATCTCCCTGACAGGTTCGGCATATCAAGAAGCTGATTAAACAGTCTGACCAATACACAGGTGCACCTTGTGCTGGAGACAATGAAAGGCCACTCAAAAATGTGCAGTTTTGTCACACAACACAATAACACAGATGTCTCAAGTTTTGAGCTGTTGCCAGATAATTTAATGTTAATTTCTCTACCATAAGCCACATCCCATGTCAATTTAAATATCTTGGCAGTACGTCCAACCGGCCTCACAACTGCAACATCGTAAATCTTCTGTCAGCATTAATCTTTTTTTTTTATGTTGCCTAAAATGACATACGCAAATCTAACTGCCTGTAACTCAGGCCCTGAAGCAAGGATATGCATATTCTTGGTACCATTTGAAAGGAAACTATTAGAATTTTGTGGAAACGGTAAAGGAATGTAGGAGAATATAACACAATAGATCTGGTAAAAGATAATACAAAGACAAAAGTAACCGTTCTTTTGTATTTGTTTTGTACCATCATCTTTGAAATGCAAGAGAAAGGCCATAATGTATTATTCCAGCCCAGCTGTAATTTAGATTTCAACCACTAGATGACAGCAGTGTACGTGCAAAGTTTTAGACTGATCCAATGAACCATTGCATTTCTATTCGAAATGTTGTGTCAAGACTGCCCAAATGTGCCTAATATGTTTATTAATAACTTTTCCTGTTCAAAAATGTCCATTCTCCTCAAACAATAGCATGGTATTATTTCACTGTAATAGCTACTGTAAATTGGACAGTGCAGTTAGATTAACAAGAATTTAAGCTTCCTGCCAATATCAGATATGTCTATGTCCTGGGAAATGTTCTTGATACTTACAATCTCACGCTAATCGCATTAGCCTACGTTAGCTCAACCGTGGAAGGGTCGCTGATCCCAAATAAGTTTTTTAATGCACAGAGATACCGTGACGAGATCCTAAGGCCTATTGTCGTGCCATTTATCAACATCCGGTTTCAGCATGATAATGCACAGCCCCATGTCGCAAGGATCTGTACACTAGTCCTGGAAGCATAAAATGTCCCATTTCTTCCATGCATACTCATCAGACATGTCACCCAATTACCATGTTTGGTATGCTCTGGATCGAGGCGTACGACAGCGTGTTCCAGTTCCAGACTCCTCTAATTAATTTATTTAATTTGACTGATTTACTTATATGAAATGTATCTCAGTAAAATCTTTGAAATTGTTGCATGTTGTGTTAATATTTTTGTTCAGTAGATGAGACTGAAAGCAGACTTTTGCTGTTATCTAAAAATAGTAATGGGCCAAGTATATACTGTAATATACTGTAAACAACCAGCAGAACCATTCATAATGCAGGTCATTGCATCCCAAAACATTATTTTTATTATTATGATAAATTATTGTTCTACTCAACATGTCAATGTTGATTACTTCTCCTTTAATCCTGAATCTTTGACTTCTACGCAAATAAATTTCCCTCTCTGTATATAAAAAGGAGTCTGTCTCTTTCACTCAGTTGGAAGAAATAAGCATTGCTCCCATCAGTTCAGCTTTCTCACAAACCATGTTACCTGCATCTCTGCTACTGATGCTGCCTCCTGTGAGTTCCTTCAAGCAATTAGTAGTTTGAAAACAAAACATAATATTCTATGTTTTGAATAAATATTACAATAACATAATCAAACTATATATTTTGATTTGCCTCCCCAGGTGTTTGTGGCATTGTTGCCAGGTCGCAGTTGTAATTGAGAACTTGTTCTCAACTTGCCTACCTGGTTAAATAAAGGTGAAATAAAAACATTATTTTAAAAAATTGTTGACGCGGAACTTACCCAGCCAAGCTCAATGGTTGTAAAACCTGGAGAGTCTTTGAGCATCACCTGTAAAGTCTCTGGGTATTCTATCAGTAATGATAGCTAATCCACAGACTGGATTAGACATCCTGTAAATAAAGCTATGGAATGGATCGGTGACTCAGATGGAAAAAGCAAGCTATCTTTGAAAAGCAGGTTCAGCATCTCCAAAGATGATTCCAACAACATAGTCATTGTAGAAGGGCAGAGAAGTCTAACTGAAGACACAGCAGTGTATTACTGTGTCAGATATAATGACACACAATGGACACATCCTGCAAATTTGAGATAAACTGTCTGTAAAGCTTTATACTGTACATAATTAATATAATGAATAAATGTTTCTGCAATCATATATTATCCATGAAAATCAGACATGTACATGTAAATACACAGTTGTTTAATGTTTATAATAAAATGAAAAGCAGATTTTTAAATTAAGTGATGAAGTTTTTCTTTGTTATTTTAGTGATAGAAATGGTGAACATCCAAATGCACCAAAGGGGCTGGAGCGCCTAGTATTAATCAGAAAGATAAACCATTCATAATGATGCTGAATAAATAACAACTATTAAAGGTTAAACCATTCATAATGATGCTGAATAAATAACAACTATTAAAGGTTAAACCATTCATAATGATGCTGAATAAATAACAACTATTAAAGGTTAAACCATTCATAATGATGCTGAATAAATAACAACTATTAAAGGTTAAATCATTCATATTGACGCTGACTAAATAACATTTATTAAAAGTTCAACCATTCACACTAATGCTGACTAAATATCAATTATTAAAGGTTGAACCATTCATAATGATGCTGACTAAATAACAACTACAAAAGGTTAAACCATTCATACTAATGCTGACTAAATAACAACTATAAAAGGTTAAACCATTCATGCTAATGCTGACTAAATAACAACTATTAAAGGTTAAACTATTCATAATGATGCTGACTAAATAACAACTATAAAAGGTTAAACCATTCATGCTGATGCTGACTAAATAACAACTATTAAAGGTTAAACTATTCATAATGATGCTGACTAAATAACAACTATAAAAGGTTAAACTATTCATAATGATGCTGACTAAATAACAACTATAAAAGGTTAAACCATTCATAATGATGCTGACTAAGTAACAACTATAAAAGGTTAAACCATTCATATTGATGCTGACTAAATATCAATTATTAAATAAATACATGTACAGTATGTCGTGATTAAAGAGTGAGAAAAAAAACACAATTTCTTTCATAATTTCTTTAAACAATAAATGCTAACTTACCAACATTTCTGAAAATGGAAATATAGCGTTTGGAATGAAACTCTTCAAATGTACTTTTAGAAACCAGATGAAAGTCATTAATGTAAACTAAAATCAGGACCAAGGATAGATCCTTGAGAAACATCCAGAATTAAACTATGTTCTGATTTAGAGCTGTTTTTTATTTAACCTTTATGATTAAGACAAGGCAAGTTAGTTAAGAACAAACTCTTATTTACAATGACAGCCTACTGGGGAACAGTGGGTTAACTGCCTTGTTCAGGGACAGAAAGACAGATTTTAACCAATCCAGGCCCAACGCTCTAACCGCTAGCCTACCTGCCGCCCTGTTCAGTGATGACTATAACAATAGAAGTGATAAAAATTATTATAATAATATACTAAACTGTAAAGAAATGTACAATCCAAAGTTGACTAAATGTTGCATTTAATTTTGACTGTTCATAATGCAGGTCAACCCAGTTTACAACACACATCCTTTTATACCAGCTCTATATGCAAAGGACCTAACACATCACCCCTCTCTGTATAAAAAGTAGACTGTTTGTCTCAGAGTCAGTTGGAGTAAAGAAGAACAGCTCCCACCAGTTCAGCTTCAGCACAAACCATGTTCCCTGCATCTCTGCTGCTGCTCCTGCTGGCAGCTGCCTCCTGTGAGTCTCTCAAGATTTGGGCAAAGGAATGGGTTGATGCCCGATATAATATATTGAGAAAATATTATTTTAACAATAGCCTTTACAGTCACACTGAGCTATCCTATGTAGCATAATGACTAATTATGTTTTTCCCCATAGATGTGTACTGTGGTGGTCTTGAACTCAGCCAGCCAAGTTTAATGGTTGTAAAGCCTGGAGAGTCTCTAAGCATCACCTGTATTGTCTCTGGGTATTCTGTTAGTGATAGCAGCACAAGCTTTGCCACAGGTTGGGTTCGAAAGCCTGCAGGGAAAGCAATGGAGTGGATTTCCCATATATGGGATGATGGAGATATCTACAAAAATGATGCACTGAAAAACAAGTTCAGCATTACAAGAGATGCCTCCAGCAACTCTGTGTCTTTACAAGGGCAGAGCCTGCAACCTGAAGACACAGCTGTGTACTACTGTGTTCGCTACCCTCCACAGTGATACAAACCAGCACCAGACCTGAACAAATACCCAGATACCCATGGGAGAATGATGCAAGCACAACATAATATAAATGTATCTACACACCAAGATATCAACATATTTAAGATTAATTCTCAGTCTCTAAAACTGTCAAGTTAACCTTACAAAAAAAAAAAAAGTAAATCTAAAGAAAATGCAGAACTTTTGTCCCCGTGTTGCTGATCTTCAACACATCATACATAAGCCATTACAGTCAACATGTCTCATAAGTAAAATCTGAACTACAGAGAGCAGAAAAAAGGGCAGAGGATCAAGGAATAGAGCAGGAGATTTCTCCCACTCAGTCTGTATTTAAACCTTTAGAGGGCGGTGTATGCAATGTCTCCCTCCCCTTCATCCCTTTAAATCAAATCAAATCAAAATTTATTTGTCACATACACATGGTTAGCAGATGTAAATGCGAGTGTAGCGAAATGCTTGTGCTTCTAGTTCCGACCATGCAGTTGTATCTAACAAGTAATCTAACAAATTCACAACAACTACCTTATACACACAAGAGTAAAGGAATGAATACGAGTATGTAGATATAAATATATGGATGAGTCGATGGCCGAATGGCATAGGCAAGATTCAGTTGATGGTTTAGAGTACAGTGTATACATTTGATATGAGTAATGTCGGATATGTAAACATTATATACAAAATTGTTTAATTAGGGAGTTGCGGCGCGCTAGCGGGCTGCTCCCGACACTACCCGGTTAAATGTAAGGCGCCAAATTCAAAATCCAAAAGTTGAATTATTAAACATTCATCAATATACAAGTGTTGCATAGTCATCAAATCTGAGAATCTGAGGCATGTAAAGTGGGACTAGGGGCACCAATGTAAACTAAAACAATGATAACTATTCTAAACAACAATAAACAGGGCATATTGACATTTGATTGAGACATAAAGCAAGGCATAAAGCAATCACAGGTGTTGATCACAGGTGTTGAGAGCTAGTTAAGACAACAACGGGTAAGACCACAATAGCTAATCAGCTAAGACAACAACAACAGGTAAAAAGGCGATGAATGGGCAAAGAGGGTTGGTCAGCTACACACAGGGCCTGAGTACGCGGCTGGGGCCGACAGATAAACAAAGATAAACAGAATGGAGTACCGTGATTAATGAATAGTCCAGCAGGCATCAGCTATGTAGCCAAGTGATCTGTCCAGTGAACAGCAATAGATGGGACAGGGAAGCCGCAAGGTATTCATTACTACGCTGGCACGCAGGAGACACAGCATTTAGAGTTAGCAGGCCGGCTTAGTAGAAGCGTCTGCTCCGACGTCCGACAGAGGCTGGTTGCCGGCGCAGCGGATGGAGTATTCGTCGGAAGACCAGTCGAGGTGGTACGACAGGGCGCCGTGTCGACAAGGGGTCCAAGCCAGGTGGCGAAAGAGGTATTGTTGTTGTGGTAATTTCCTTTGCTAGCCGGGAGATGCGCCTGGCTCGCGGCTAACTGGTGCTAGCTTCGGGGCAGGGGCATTAGCCACTATAGCCACTCGGTAGCAGCGATGAATCCGGTGCCAGGGTCCAGAGCTTACGGCAAGGAACCGGTGGAGTAGTGGGTTTTAGCCGTGTTTGGGTGGAGTCCGGTTGAACACTGAGGAGGCCGGGAGGTATGCAGGGCAGGGTCACTCGGTGGCAGTTAGCTAGCTGTGAAGATCAGGAGTAGTGGTCCAGGGTTTACAGCAGGAATCCAGCGTTGTAGTGGAGAAACAGTCCGATACTAGGCTGGCAAGTATTATCCAGGCTAAAGAAAAAAAAGGGCTGGTGTCTGTGCAGAAGGTAAAAGGCTGTTACAGTGGCTAACAATAACTAAATAGCTAGTAGCTAAATATCTGGTTAGCTTCTGATGGCTAGGTGGTTCTGGCTAAAAGGTCTAAAAAAATGGCGGTTCCGTATCACATTGGGTGAGGCACTTTACCGGAAGGTATAATTGATTTAAAATGGAAAAGAGATAGAAAATAAAATTGAAATATATACAAAAAAAATACAGAAACGTACACGAGAGGACGAACAAAACACATCTGCACTGCTACGCCATCTTGGATGTGTATGGTGCATACTTTTACTATTGGGGGAAAGGGACACTGGTCACAGTATCATCAGGTAAGCCATTGTATATATGTTTTTTTCATGCAATCGAATTGTTGTAGTTTGTTGATAAAACATTGTTTTAT
The DNA here is from genome assembly GCA_003317085.1 of Hucho hucho. NCBI lineage: Eukaryota > Metazoa > Chordata > Actinopteri > Salmoniformes > Salmonidae > Hucho > Hucho hucho. The sequence goes on along the minus strand of QNTS01006285.1, from coordinate 10,026 downwards.
GGAGAAAAGTAAACATTATTACTTGGATAATGTTGTTAGTGTATTACACCTAGGTAAGTGTGGGAAATGGATATGTTTTGCTTGCCTTTTCACACTGTGTGCTCATTGTATCATTAAGCCGCATATGTTTTGCTTGCCTTTTCACACCGTGTCCTCGTTGTATCATTAAGCTGCAACATTACTATGGTGGGGTATGAGAAAATTTTTCATTTGCTACACATGAATGTGTATGAGCTAAGGCTGACAAGTTGTGGAACAATACAGTGAGTTGTGAAACATATGGTGTGACTAGCTGAAAGGCTGTGATTAACCTTGAGCGAGAACAGTATGTTGAAGATATTGACACATTCATGGAAACAATGTTGCAGACAGCAGACAGACAGTTTTGGGTTGAGACAGGAACAGGACTGAGCCTGTGGCCTCAGTAACCCCGGACAACAAGCGCCAAGGGGCTGGGACCAGCCTGTGCGCCACCGATAGGCTGGGCAAGTCTAAACCACGCCCAGTCTCTACCCTGACAGGCCAGCTCATGAAGCAGGAACTAACACTGTTAGGGTATTTAACAAGAACCTTTTAGGGTGTTGGCCAGTTCTCTGTTAACCCTGCGTGGTATTACATTGAACCCGTATATACGAAGATTGCATTTACCATTTATTGCTTGAGTGAATAATAAAAAACATAGAAGATTCTCAGTGACTCTGTGTCACCTTTTGTCCTGATACCAGATTTGATTTTCGCAACTCTAACATAAGGCAATATATTGTTTGTTCACCTCTTCACATACGTCTTTAACTTTTTGCGATTCATGTTTAATTAGTTGATTATGTAGGCTTGCTTTAGGTCAAAATTTAACATGTGAAAATGAAAATGTAGGCATTCATATTGGAGTCCAACACATAAACCGATTAAAGGGTATAATAACAAGAGTTAATCTTAGCCTGTATTGAATTGAGTGTTAATTGGCATCACCTTAATCCATATAAATAATTTATTTAAAATGTTTTATTAGAGGAACATTATGTTTTATTTTACAGTTCTGTTTTCACTGGTAAATGTGTCTACAACTGAATGTGTTAATGTGTCTTCCTGTATTATACACTTGCTAAAATGTTTATTCTATTCTACTGAGACAATTACTTTATGTTCGTATTCTTATCTTTTATTATTTCTTATTGTTGTTGCATTGTTGAGAAGGAACCTGAAAGTAAGCATTTTGTTAGACGTTGTATACCGTGTGTATCCTGTACATAAGAGTAATAAAACTAGAAACTTACTGGTAGTTATACCTCAAAGAATACAAGACAACCAACTACATTGAACTAAATGGTGGCTTATATTGCGAAAAATAATGAACAAGTAGCTATTAGGTTGTAACTGTGTAATTACCATTTTACCATAGTAATTCCTAGTAGTTAACTGGTCATTTCTGTCCATTCAAATCAAGTCTTAACTTTCTTTCCTTCCTTCTTTCTTGCAGAAAACACAGCCCCCTCTTCTCTGCTCACTTTTATGAACTGTGGAACCCCTACAACGATGTCTACAGAATCGGTTGTGTCGCTTCCGGCTTTTCGCCTTCCTCATTCACCTTCAAATGGACAGACGCCAGCGGGAGAGCGCTGACGGACTTTGTCCAGTACCCGGCGGTCCAGAGTGGGGTAGCCTACACAGGAGTCAGTCAGCTCCGCGTGGCTAAGAATGTCTGGAATACTGCAACATCTTTCAATTGTTCTGTGGAACATCCTGGAGGTGAAAAGACAGAAGTCATCAATATACCAGGTAAGATGAGGTTATTATGTTGTATTTTTCTATGAAGTTGGTTCTATTTTTCTGAAGATTGCATTTTAATGTTTGTGATGTAAACTATTTATGTTGAGAAAACCTGATTATAGAATGATGCTCTGTGTTTAACCTGGATGTCTTTGAAAATATCAGTGTTATTTCAATAAGCGATTAAACTAACATGCAGACTTTTTTTCTCCTCCCACTACTCATTCTCAAAGTTTCCAACAGTGTCTTTGCTGTCAGCGCCCATTGGCACCACCCAGTATCTAATGTGTTCGATTGAAGACTTAGCCCCCAATAAAGTAACTGTCACCGGGAAGCAGAATGACATGCAGGTGGAGGGCCTGACCCATACTGTAGGCAAACAGCCGTCAGGCCTCTACTCAGCCAGCAGTCTGCTGAAGGTTACCAACACTGACTGGAACAACAAGGTCAAGTACAGCTGTGTGGTGCAGCACACGGAACAAACCATCACCAAGACAATCTCCAAAACAGGTCTGTACATAGGAGAAGACTGTACTATAATTTATGTCATGCTCACATACAGGATCTCTATTATTTAGTGTAGTTCCTCATCATTAAAATGTCCTGCTTTCACACTGCTGCTCTCCCCTTTCAGAACCACTGACGGTGACTCTGAACCCACCACTTGTGAAGAGGTGTTCTTGGACAACCAAGCAGTGCTTGAATGTGTCATCACTGGTACAGACCAGGATACAGTGTCTGGAACCAATATCACCTGGCAGGTCAATGGACAGGAACAGACGGATCACATCGATCTGAAACGTATTGAATCAAAGGGCAACCTGAACAGCACGATCAGTATTCTGACCATAGACCAGACGGAGTGGACCAATGTGAACAAAGTCCAGTGTTCTGCCATGAAGAGTGGTGAAGTCACACCGGTCATTCAGGACCTCAGCTTTACCAAAGGAAGTAGGTCACTGAGACGTCTCAATGTGGTTGTGATAAATGGTCACATACTCCAGGTTCTGGAGAGGGAGGCACAGGACGTGCAGACTTTTGCTCCAGCCCAGCTGGACGAGAACAGAAACCTGCACACCCCTGTGGTGCTCCAGAACCAGGGTTAAGGAGCACTAGGTTGATTTTAAACTGATATTCACATACTGGTTTTCATATGTACCTACACGTACATGAGTGTAACGTTTCTCCTCAAAATCAATCCTCTTGTAGGTCGAGCCCCTTCAGTGTCCGTCCACCTTCTCCCGGAGGAAGACACCAAGGAGGAGGAGATTGTGACTCTGGTGTGCCTGGTGGTCAGCCCGTTTCTCTGTGACGTCTACATCATGTGGACGGAGGACAGCGGCGAGTACCAGGAGGGTGTCACCAGCCCTCCTCAGAAAACCCCAGACGGCAACTACTCTGTCACCAGCGTCTTCACCACCACCAAGGATAAGTGGAAGAGAAACGTGCTTTTCCCATGCTCTGTCAAGCACGCCGGCTCGGACAACAACACTGTAACTAAGGAGAGGAGTGTGTCAAAGTCCATGGGTAACTCATGTGAAGACAAGACATTTTAACCTGTGTGTGTTGTGTTGTTGTGTTGCCTTATTGACTCCTCTGTGGGTCAGAATAGCCCATTCCTAGCTGTGTCCTCTGCTGCCCTCAAAGATGTCATTCATTGTTGTCCTTGTTGAGTTAAAGTTAACATGTTAGTGTTGTCATTGTTTTGTTGACTGTTGACGTGTATATTGTCTAATGTGATAATGTCCAGTCTACTGTGTTGTAAAATGTCAGTCCTATTGCACGGTCTTGTGTTACCATTGTTGTCCTTTGTCATTGTTCAATGTGTCTTCCTAATGTGGAGGCTGGCTAATAAACAATACCGCATATGAGATCACATGGTTTGGTGTTCGTAAATCAATTACTTCAAGTCTTAGAAAAATATACTGGTCTATTCTACATAAACAGAATTAAGACAATTGTTTGGCATGAAAAGACACAACAGTACTGAATAGCCTACGTAGTAGTACTATGCTTCCAGTAAGGTGGTCATGGATGTACTATTTAGTGTTGGTGTAGTTTTAAATAATGTGGGTGTGCATGTTAATATTAGGCCAAGATCTGAGTCTGCACATCTCAGTTTCATGTGTTCTCTGTGTGTCTGTGTGTGTCCATATAATTTTAACTCATGTAGCTGTATTTGTTAGAATATGATAAAGACTAATACAATACAGGTTTACAATACACAGACACACATGAACACACACACACACAAACACACATGAACACACACACAAACACACATGAACACACAGACACACACACGAACACACACACGCATACACAAGTGTATGTCCTCACCACCTGTCTATCTCAGAGAACATCCTACTGACTGAGCCTGAGGCAGGCTTCGCTCTGAGCTGCACGGACAACGATGAGGATGAGTTCAGCAGCCTGTGGTCCACCATCTCCTCCTTCATCATCCTCTTTCTTCTCTCTCTCACCTACAGCACAGTACTCAGCCTGGTCAAGGTACTGACACCACTTATTTCATGTGATTGTAGAATTCTGATGAAAGCCATCGTCAGCTGAAACGTCACAATTTTAAATAAAACAATTATGTATCAAGTGTTCAATTGAACACAAGCATTTCGCTACACCCGCAATAACATCTGCTAAATATGTGTATGTGACCAATAACGTTTGATTTGATTGTGAGAGAGAGTTGCTCCTTTCCCTTCCATGATTATATACACAGAGGAGGGATGAGAAACTCTTTGTGGGCCAAAGGTAACCTACGTTGTTCCACTTTGCTGTCTATATTTTGTAATAACCTGTATCTGTCTCTGCCTCCTTTCAGATGAAGCAGTGAAGAACACATGATGGACTGCAGATATAGATGTGTCTAGATTAGAAAGATAATGTCTGGGATGGATATGGCATACAGTAGTGTTCTTCAGTAATAATGTTATGTATATATCCAATACATTATTGATAATGATTGATTAGTATTGCTGTTCTCAACATTATACAAGCATTGTGGTGATATGTTATTTTTCATTCATTGATTTCTATTGTACAGTATCTTTAAATATAATTGTATCCTGTGATGTCTCTGTGTCCTTTTTCACTTTAATAAAGTCTAAAGTTTAGCTAGTCATTGCCTTTTTACTGAGACATCCACAGGATACTAATCCTGTGAGATATCCAAAAACATTACTGATTTCTGCTTGGGAGAGTTATCTATGGAGCCAATTCAAAGCTGCAGTCCCTCCCGGGACAGATTAAAACAACGTTAGGTTATATCCGCAATACACAACTAAGACTTCAACATTCTGCTATCAGTTGATCTGAGGTGGTTTCTTGGTTCTTTAACTTGTCTAATAATAGTGTCATGCAAAATCAGCTTCCTCTCTCTCTTTTTTTTACCTTTATTTTACTAGAACAAATTCTTATTTTTAATGACTGCCTAGGAACAGTGGGTTAACTGGACGGGGATTTGAACTTGCATGGAAGATGGAAAAGGTCTATCCTATAAAGCATTTTGTAATAAACGGTATGACAATTTCAGTGATATGTGTAAAACCTACGGGAGATAAGTTGAATAGCCCAGGGCCAGGTGTGGCAAACCTCCAAGCTACGCAAATGTACTTCCCTTCTCCCTCTATAAAGCAGCATGTTGCCAACTCATCATTCAACTCATACAATAGTTACTAGCGTTATGTGATAGTTCAGAAACCAGAATGATTTTGAACTTATCTGGGTTTGTTATTTTCACACTAGCAAGCAAATAGGGTTAGTATGAAGCCAATACATTTTCACAAGAAAAGTTACATTGAATGACCTCCATAACGTTTGCAGGAGTTTGCTGTGATGAGATGGATCAGTCACCTTCTCAGGTGAAAAGACCTGGAGACACTGGAGACACAAAATTGTCATGTACAATCTCTGGATTTGATATGACAAGCTACTACATGAACTAGATAAAGTAGAAACCAGGTAAAGCTCTGGAATGGATTGGTTCAACAGATGCCCCAGACAACTCAGATATCCTGAAAGGCCAGTTCACCCTGACTGAGGACGTCTCCACAAGCGCACAGTTCTTGATGGACACAAGTCTGAGATCAGAGGACTCTGGTGTTTATTATTGTGCTTGAGAGACAGCATGACTGAAATTGCTGGGGCAGCTGCACCAAAACCACCCAGTCAAAAGTATGCCACATATGCACACGCAATACCTCTGTGGCCCACCTAGGGGTCACTGCCCCTTCTTAGAATACCACTGTTCTACAGTATGATGTCCCAATACTGTACCATAACATGTAACACACTCCACATTCTTAAAAAGTATCATTCATATTCCTGTATTGCAAAGAACATTTATTTTACAAGCTAAAGAGATGCTGCCTAACTCACTATATAATATCTGACAAGATCAACTCTAATGGCTGAGGACAAATGAAGATAAATAATTGAATCAGAGAGATTTGTCATGACTCCAGGGAAATATGGCAGATACTTGATAGATGTATTGGTCTCTGGTGTGTGGAGAGGTTTTTGTATGGGTGTGTGTGTCATCGTGATAACCATGGGGCACAGTGTTACACACCATAACAAAAACCACTGTGGTGGAAAATGGCTACCTACTTCATCTCATACGCAATTACAAGATAAAACATTTAAACAGCTACTGCAATTATTGGATTCTGACAACATAATGTATTTGTTTTATGTAAAAAACTGTATTAAATAAGAACTAAAAATGAACTTAATTACTGTGTATAAACTGTCCTCAGCAAGGTGCTTTAATCATTGTAATGGTCAAAATGCTTGATAGAGCAAAAGCAGAAAGCCCAAACTAATCAAAGAGTTATTAATACGTAGTAAAACATAATTTGACATAATGTTCATCAGATCAAAATCAATAGATCATGTTATGGTTGTTGTGAAAAGTTGTGCATGTTTATTCCAGCTTTGGCCCTGCACAGAGTGGTGGGGAGGTTTTTGTACAGGGTTAAACCACTGTGCCATAAAGCAGGTCACAATGATACAGTCCATGACAAAAAGCTACCACCTCTACCAAGCACAGTGTGTGAGAGTGCTGACACCTAAAGAACACAGACCTATACATTCTGATTGTCTATAGGCAGCTAACCTAATCGTGCTGGTACATTTATATACATTATCAACTCAAACAAATTACCATACTCTTTAGGCCTACTTCAGAGAAATAAATATCACAATTAAAAACTTTAAAACAGACACACTGAGGAACAACTATACGCACACAAGCGCAAGCACACACCTACATTGTAATATTGTTGTATGGTGGTATTATACATGTTGTATTGTAGATATGTAGTGGTGTAATAATGTTATATGATGTACTGCTTTATTTTTGGTTTATATGCAATGTAAGTGCCTTAATGTGTTTGGACCCCAGGAAGAGTAATGGGGATCCCTAATAAATATAAATACAAATACATGGGTTTTTGTAATGGCGTGAATCACTGTGTACGGGAGTGGCCACAGTGATAAACATCAATACAAAAACACCTCCATGGACATGAGGGTTGACAGGATTGTACTGTCTGCACAATGACTACACTCTGGACCCATACGGGAGATCATTTCACTGCTATGAATTTGAATGGTCATATTCTCATCTTCATTTTACTCCATTCCAGATTGGTTGCTATTCTGCTATTGTGTCCTATGTTTCTGATTTCATACTGATTCCTACTGTGGTGTTTTTAGCCATATTGATGAATGACAATCATGTTTGTTTTTCTGACTTGCCTGTCCATATAAATATACAGTGTAGCATCCTTTAAAGGTGGTCTATCCTGACATTAAAGATGTAACAATCGTGGTTATCACATTGTCCAGACATATAGCTTTATTTACAGGAGGTATTGACTACCAAGTATTATATATAGTTATATCAAATACTGTCTCATTCCACTCACTGTAGCAGAATTTAGAAACATTCTATACCACCGACTGCCGATATATAGCAATGTCAAGTGCTCCATCTGAGGTTAGTTGATAGGCTACATGAAGGTTTGATGAGACGTTTTTATGTTTCCTCCATGAAGATGTTGAGACCATATTGTTCAATTGTTGGGAAACAATGTTGTACAGAACACAACAGATGCTTCCTTTTGATATTGAGAGAAAAGGCATCAACGTCAAATGTTTCACAAAGCTGCACTCACTAAGTGTAAATTCCCCAGTCTAGACAGGAGAGGGGTTTTTGTACAGGGATGTATCACAGTGCAGTATAACGGCCACAGTGATACACGTCCCCCTCTCTAACATTGATGCTGGGCTTAGAGTGCGTATTAGGGCAGAAACTAGGTGAAGAGCGTAGTGTGTATTCCTTATACGTTTGGTTCACCATGCATGGTATATTCATAGGTAGTTATTTGTAATCCCATAAGCCAGCTGGAGAAACACTTGTCGATGAGAATTGGCAATACAGTTGGTATGAAGTGAGAAAGAAGTTTAGGCCTTAACCTGATCTAGAATTGTATTATGATGATTATGATTTTTTAAAGGTGATTGTTAATGAAAGGTCTAGACATAAAGCTTTATTTACAGGAGGTCTTGACATTTTGAAACAAACCCATGCCCTGTTAAGTAGAACCAATGAATGTTTAATATATTAACTAAACTTAAGGCCCAGTCTATCCTGTCTCAGGTTCAGAATTATTTTTGACAGAGCACTCCATCTACCGTGGACTGCTACTTTCAAACAGTTATTATGCTATTGTGCAAAAATGCAGAAATGATGAAAATGCAGATGTTCTCATTAGAATCGGACTTTCTGGGCCTGAGATATTGAAACTTGAAGATAATCTTTAGAGGTAAAATGTACAAGTAGAAAAACAGTTTCTGACCAAATTGACTGAACATATCAATATAATCAGACTATTTAATCGTAAATTTTTTGAGTTTGGGATAAACATATTTATAGTTACTTTTGCATTAATTATTATGCTTTAAGTCACATAGAAACACCATATTTTCCATCACGTTGGTCAAACTGCATCCATTCCAGAGTCTAAGGGTTTATGTTTGATAATCCATTCTGTTCCACACAGGCCCTGCTCTCCTTTTCTCAGTTGTGTCTGTTTCTCTCACACACCCCACCCCTCTATTTTCCCCTCTGTGACCCTCACAGCTGTGTGACACCATGCTTGGTGAACTCCAGTCTGTCACCTGGATGTTTCAGGGTCCCAGTTTAGCATCTCTGATGATTCAGATAGACAGTTAAAGCAGTTAAGTAGCCCAGGGACTGCAGGGACTGTCCCTATACACTTTCATGATCTAATTCTCACTACCTCGTTTCAGCTGAGGAGAAATTGCCTTTCCCATAAGTCCCCTGGTGTCTGGTAACCATACAATGTTTCAACCACATGAACACGAATAGCATTTGATTTGAATAAATGGTGAGATGGATCAAATAATCAGACAATTGAATCACTATTTTATTTATATGATAGACCTTGTTAACAGCTGTATTAATTATATTATTTTATATTTTCAGTAATTCGCTGCTACTCATCACACACAATTTTATTGACACACCATATTCATGGTTTGTGTTTGTAATAAATATGAACACACTTATCAAGAATTTCATTGAACAATGAGTCTTTATCTAAAATAACAAACTGCTCTATGTGGTTTCTCATAGCTGTCCTGTGAAACTCCCCCTAAATACTTTAGTATGTCTTGATTATGCTTGTTTATAGGGTAGAGAGTTTAATAATGTGTTTTTATCAGGCGTGTCTAACAGAGCAAGTTAAATGTGAACATAATTTCATATGATTGGTAAGATATAAAAAACGTTGCAGAGAGCCTATCGAACTGGCAATCTCTTAGAAATAAATATAAATATAAATGATTGGAACCAAGATAACTGATATTGGCACAAGATGGAGGGATTGTTGGAACATAACTAATGAGATTACAGTTATTGCAAATGTACAATTAATCCAACATAAACTAATGTATAGAATGTATTATACAAGAGACAACACTCACAAATTCTACACCACAAAGGCAGAGTCATATCTGAAGCGTAAAAATAACAATTACTCAATAATTCATGACTTCTGAGAAAGTCAGAGTTGGAAAGATGGCTGTCAGAAGTATTACAATGTAAATGTACTTTTAATTTGTCTGTGCATATTTCAAGACATGGCATATGAGGGTGCAGTGGGACACCTGGTGCGTTGGAAAATACTTTTCTCATCAATCATCTTAAAAAAA
>QNTS01006283.1:31971-45044 GCA_003317085.1 Hucho hucho | reverse complement strand
GATTAAATTAAGATCCTACATCTGTATGCGCACACACACACACACACACACACACACACACACACACACACACACACACACACACACACACACACACACACACACACACACACACACACACACACACACACACACACACACACACACACACACACACACACACAGAGAGATGCGTGGGCATGCACACACAGTAACATTCCACTCCGTACTCCCCAGGCAGATCAAGCCTCAGGATTCCACATCAGATCAGTACTGTGCGTCCCCATATGGAATCGGACTCATCAGATAATAGGTGGGTTCACCAGTCTGTTCAGCCATCCACTGTCACTTGAAAACCACTCTGTCTTTTTACCTTTCTACTATTCCACCCGTATAATGATTACAAATATTGATGTATTTTCTGTACTGTTCTAAGGGGTTGCCCAGATTCTAAATCGCCTGGACAGGAGGACGTTCAATGATGCAGATCAAAGACTGTTTGAGGCGAGCTCCCTCTCAACTGAGGTTCTATCTATATATCTATGATGAGAGTGGGTTGAGCAGGTTCTATCTATCTATATATGTATGATGAGATAATGGATTGAGCAGGTTCTATCTATTTCTATATATGTATGATGAGAGTGGATTGAGCAGGTTCTATCTATCTATATCTATATATGTATGATGAGACAGTGGATTGAGTAGGTTCTATCTATCTATATCTATATATGTATGATGAGACAGTGGATTGAGCAGGTTCTATCTATCTATATCTATAATTGTATGATGAGACAGTGGATTGAGCAGGTTCTATCTATATCTATATATGTATGATGAGACAGTGGATTGAGTAGGTTCTATCTATCTATATCTATATATGTATGATGAGACAGTGGATTGAGCAGGTTCTATCTATCTATATCTATAATTGTATGATGAGACAGTGGATTGAGCAGGTTCTATCTATATCTATATATGTATGATGAGACAGTGGATTGAGCAGGTTCTATCTATATCTATATCTATATATGTATGATGAAACAGTGGATTGCGCAGTCAGATGGAACAGAGTAAATAGGCATTTGAACGTCACAGATTTGGCCGGTGGTAACTTGTGGAATAGACATTGGCTGGAATGCGGTTTTAACCAATCAGCATTCAGGATTAGACCCACCTGTTGTATAATAGATATTATAAACTGGGTGGTTCGAGCCCTGAATGCTGATTGGCTGACAGCCATGCTATATCAGACCATATACCATGGGTATGACAACATCTGTATTTTTACTGTTCTAATTACATTGGCACCCAGTTTATAACAGCATTAAGGCACCTCTGGTGTTTGTGGTATATGGCCAATATACCACGTCTAAGGGCTGTATCCAGGCACTCCGTGATGTGTCGTGCTTAAGAACAGCCCTTAGCTGTGGTATATTGGCCATATACCACACCCCCTCGTGCCTTATTGCTTAATTGGAAATCTGGAATTGGAAACATTTTTCTACCCTGTGTCTCCACACAGGCCTTTGTGATATTCTGTGGGCTGGGGATCAACAACACCATGATGTACAACCAAGTGAAGAAGACCTGGGCCAAGCAGTCTGTGGCCCTGGATGTGAGCATTGATAGACTGCGTCCCAAATGGTCAAAAGTAGTGCACTATAAAGGGCTTAGGGTGACATTTGGGACTGAGTCATATACTCTTATCCCTTCACTCGCTATGCTTTTAGGATTTTTTTTTAAATGTGCCTTTCGTGAACTAACATTCGCACTTGACTTTTCCCCCCCTACTAGCTATGACTTTACTGAGAAAAAATGTACTTACTATGACTGAGATATGTGGTTGTCCCTGTTAGGTTTCGTTCCTTGTTTCCTTATCAATCATTGGCTCATTGGTGAAATTAGCATTATGACAATATCTTTAATTAAATCATTCAAAAACCTTTATTAATGCAACTGCAGACAGAAGTTGACAAACAGGAACATAGCACGCATGTTTCCGAGTAAGTTCTGCACTTTAGGGAAAGTCTAAGTTGCTTTTATCATGCTTGTAGCCAACCCTCTGTGATGTCACTGCGTTCGTTTATTACTCTCTACTTATCAGACCAAGCCCATGCATCCACAACTGCACAAACATATAGTTCGGTGTTATCTAAACACTAGGCAATAAATGTCCACTCCCCAAAGTTGATTTATTGTGGAATGTCTTGACTAGTCTCTTATCTCCCCCACTCCCCTGCAGAACTCTGTCTCAGTCACACATTTCCCATAGGGCTTCTTTATAAGAAGCACAGAGAGAGAGAACTAAAACAATTGTAGAACAATACTAAAACCTCTACAGTTAATATATATTGTTAATCTGTAGTCTAGGAACCTATAAATGTAAGGAGGGAGGGGTCTTATAACCCCTCCCCTTCTATTAATATAACATAAGCATAATCAATTATTATAATACATCAAACATTTAGTACAGCTTTATCATGACCCCTAGGTGATCTTCTAACATCCCACCTAGCTATCTTCAGATGAATGCACTAACTGTAAGTTGCTCTGGATAAGAGCGTCTGGTAAATGACTGAAAAGTAAATGTAAAATGAAAATGTTAGCTAGCCAGTCTAGTTGCTGGGCTTTGGGCTCCACTGTCTGTCTGTCTGTCTAAATGTATGGTCCTCAGAGTGCTTTATGAAACAGCGGAGGTAACGTGGTTGAAACACATATCAGACTTGATGAGAGGCGATATACTAGTATATTATATTATATTATGTATACACTATATACTAGTATATTGTATTATATATACTATATACTAGTATATTATATTATGTATACACTATATACTAGTATATTATATTATATACACTATATATTAGTATATTATATTATATATACTATATACTAGTATATTGCATTACATATACCATATACTAGTATATTCTATTATATATACTATATACTGGTATATTTTATATACTATATACGAGTATATTAAATTATATATACTATATACTGGTATATTATATATACTATATACTAGTGTATTGTATTATATATGCTATATATTGGTATATTATATTACACAGTTGAAGTCGGACGTTTACATACACTTAGGTTGGAGTCATTAAAACTCGTTTTTCAACCACTCCACAAATGTCTTGTTAACAAACTATAGTTTTGGAAAGTCGGTTAGGACATCTACTTTGTGCATGACACAAGTAATTTTTCCATCAATTGTTTACAGACAGATTATTTCACTTATAATTCACTGTATCACAATTCCATTGGGTCAGAAGTTTACATACACTGAGTTGACTGTGCCTTTAAACAGCTTGGAAAATTCCAGAAAATTATGTCATGGCTTTAGAAGCTTCTGATAGGCTAATTGACATCATTTGAGTCAATTGGAGGTGTACCTGTGGATGTGTTTCAAGGCCTACCTTCAAACTCAGTGCCTCTTTGCTTGACATCATGGGAAAATCAAAATAAATCAGCCAAGACCTCAGAAAAAACATTGTAGACCTGGTTCAGCCTTGGGAGCAATTTCCAAATGCCTGAAGGTACCACGTTCATCTGTACAAACAACAGTACGCAAGTATAAACACCATGGGACCACGCAGCCGTCATACCGCTCAGGAAGGAGACGCATTCTGTCTCCTAGAGATGAACGTACTTTGGTGCGAAAAGTGCAAATCAATCCCAGAAGAACAGCAAAGGACCTTGTGAAGATGCTGGAAGAAAACAGGTGCAGAAGTATCTATATCCACAGTAAAACGAGTCCTATATCGACATAACCTGAAAGGCCGCTCAGCAAGGAAGAAGCCACTGCCTTAAAAAAGCCAGACTACGGTTCGCAACTGGACATGGGGACAATGATCGTACTTTTTGGAGAAATGTTCTCTGGTCTGATTAAACTGTTTGGCCATAATCGTTATGTTTGGAGGAAAAAGGGGGAGGCTTGCAAGCCGAAGAACACCATCCCAACCGTGAAGCACAGGGGTGGCAGCATCATGTTGTGGGGGTGCTTTGCTGCCGGAGGGACTGGTGAACTTCACAAAATAGATGGCATCATGAGAGAGGAAAATTATGTGGATATATTGAAGCAACATCTCAAGACATCAGTTAGGAAGTTAAAGCTTAGTCGCATCTGGGTCTTCCAAATGAACAATGACCCCAAGCATACCTCCAAAGTTGCATCAAAATGGCTTAAAGACAACAAAGTCAAGGTATTGGAGTGGCGATCACAAAGCCCTGACCTCAACCCTATAGAAAATTTGTGGGGAGAATTGAAAAAGCGTGTGCGAGCAAGGAGGCCTACAAACCTGACTCAGTTACACCAGCTCTGTCAGGAGGAATGGGCCAAAATTCACCCAATTTATTGTGGGAAGCTTGTGGAAGGCTACCCAAAATGTTTGACCCAAGTTAAACAATTAAAAAGGCAATGCTACCAAATACTAATTGAGTGTATGTAAACTTCTGACCTACTGGGGATGGGATGAAAGAAATAAAAGCTGAAAGAAATAATTCTCTGTACTATTATTCTGGCATTTCACATTCTTAAAATAAAGTGGTGATCCTAGCTGACTTAAGACAGGGAATGTTTTACTATAATTAAATGTTGGAATTGTGAAAAACTGAGTTTAAATGTATTTGGCTAAGGTGTATGTAAACTTCCGACTTCAACTGTATACTATATACTAGTATATTATATTAAATATGCTAAATATTGATATATTATAATATATATACAGTGAGGGAAAAAAGTATTTTGCCCACTGACAAAGAAATGATCAGTCTATAATTTTAATGGTAGGTTTATTTGAACAGTGAGAGACAGAATAACAACAAAAAAATTCAGAAGAACAAATGTGAAAAATGTTATAAAATGATTAGCATTTTAATGAGGGAAATAAGTATTTGACCCCCTCTCAATCAGAAAGATTTCTGGCTCCCAGGTGTCTTTTATACAGGTAACGAGCTGAGATTAGGAGCACACTCTTAAAGGGAGTGCTCCTAATCTCAGTTTGTTACCTGTATAAAAGACACCTGTCCACAGAAGCAATCAATCAATCAGATTCCAAACTCTCCACCATGGCCAAGACCAAAGAGCTCTCCAAGGATGTCAGGGACAAGATTGTAGACCTACACAAGGCTGGAATGGGCTACAAGACCATCGCCAAGCCGCTTGGTGAGAAGGTGACAACAGTTGGTGCGATTATTCGCAAATGGAAGAAACACAAAAGAACTGTCAATCTCCCTCGGCCTGGGGCTCCATGCAAGATCTCACCTTGTGGAGTTGCAATGATCATGAGAACGGTGAGGAATCAGCCCAGAACTACACGCGAGGATCTTGTCAATGATCTCAAGGCAGCTGGGACCATAGTCACCAAGAAAACAATTGGTAATACACTATGCCGAGAAGGACTGAAATCCTGCAGCGCCCGCAAGGTCCCCCTGCTCAAGAAAGCACATATACATGCCCGTCTGAAGTTTGCCAATGAACATCTGAATGATTCAGAGGACAACTGGGTGAAAGTGTTGTGGTCAGATGAGACCAAAATGAAGCTCTTTGGCATCAACTCAACTCGCCGTGTTTGGAGGAGGAGGAATGCTGCCTATGACCCCAAGAACGCCATCCCCACCGTCAAACATGGAGGTGGAAACATTATGCTTTGGGGGTGTTTTTCTGCTAAGGGGACAGGACAACTTTACCGCATCAAAGGGACGATGGACGGGGCCATGTACCATCAAATCTTGGGTGAGAACCTCCTTCCCTCAGCCAGGGCATTGAAAATGGGTCGTGGATGGGTATTCCAGCATGACAATGACCCAAAACACACGGCCAAGGCAACAAAGGAGTGGCTCAAGAAGAAGCACATTAAGGTCCTGGAGTGGCCTAGCCAGTCTCGAGACCTTAATCCCATAGAAAATCTGTGGAGGGAGCTGAAGGTTCGAGTTGCCAAACGTCAGCCTCGAAACCTTAATGACTTGGAGAAGATCTGCAAAGATGAGTGGGACAAAATCCCTCCTGAGATGTGTGCAAACCTGGTGGCCAACTACAAGAAACGACTGACCTCTGTGATTGCCAACAAGGGTTTTGCCACCAAGTACTAAGTCATGTTTTGCAGAGGGGTCAAATACTTATTTCCCTCATTAAAATGCAAATCAATTTATACAATTTTTCACATGTGTTTTTCTGGATTTTTTTGTTGTTATTCTGTCTCTCACTGTTCAAATAAACCTACCATTAAAATTATAGACTGATCATTTTTTTGTCAGTGGGCAAACGTACAAAATCAGCAGGGGATCAAATACTTTTTTCCCTCACTGTACTATATATTAGTATTTTTTTAATCCTGACATTTTTTGCAGAGTGCAATCTTTTTTTGACAGCATCCCCTCTTTGGAAACAGTGAAAATAACTGAAATATTTATGGTGGGAGAGCAGAACCCTGCTGAATATTAATGTGATGGATCGGCTCGGGCAGTAGAGGATAATACTGTAAAAATGCAGTCATGAGTAGTGTGAAGAAGACCATACTGAGTTTATGTCTGCATCCCAAATGGCACCCTATTCCCTATATAGTGCACTACTTTGCGCCAGATCCCATATCATCATGCATGTCCCACACCCACCTGCAGTGGGCCAGAGAGGATCATGAGCACAGAGAGAGAGAGAGAGTCCATGAGATCAATGATGGTATTTTCTCCTCCCTCAGATGCTGTCCTACCACGCCACATGCTCCAAGGTAGAGGTGGACAGACTCAAGGTATGTCTGAGAATTACATTAAATGTAGAAGAAATAGAAAAATAACAACAACAAAATCTACACGATAATAATCAAAACAGGTGTCCATGTAGAAGTCACCTGGTTACTTTCCCAGGGGTGTATTCACTAGGAACCAAACAGATCCAAACGGAAGCAAACAGAAGCAAACAGGGAGGAATTTACCTGAATTTGTCCAATAGAAACGTTTATTTTCGTTGCAAAACGTTTTGTTACATCAACAGACTGAGTACACCCCAGGACTATCATGAAGAGGGACTGGTGAGGGGTGGAGGTGGGGGTCGGAGGACCTATCATAAAGAGGGACTGGAGGGACTGGTGAGGGTGGAGGTGGGGGTCAGAGGACCTGAGGCTTTGAGTTTGTTATTTCCTGTTCACCTACTAGGACGCTCAATATTCACCCTCACGTTCTACTCCCTCAGGCTGCTAAGATCCCTTTGAGCAGTGAGCTGGGCATCGAAGAGTTCCACTTCAACGATTTCTCATTGGACAACGACGCCATGATCACTGCCTCCCTCCGGATGTTTCTGGAACTCGGAGCCGTCCAGAAGTTTAAGATTGACTATGACGTGAGTGAGGTCAACAATGAGGGAGAATGAAGAGGCTTTCTTATTTCTCTCTAGGGTTGCACAATTTCCAAAATCCCAAAGTTTTCCAGAAATCCCGGTTGGATTATAGCAGATTTCCTGGTTATTCTGACCTGATTCCAGAAATCTTCCAACTGGGGTTTCTGTAAAACCTGGGAATTTTGGGAGTACCGGAATTTTGCAACCCTATTTATCTTGTTTTTTATTACCTCTCTTGGTGACATGTTACAGTAACACCTGATATGAGAACAACAGCAAAACAAACATTGATTCCTTATGACTGTCCCTCCTCCCTCTCAGGTCCTGTGTCGCTGGCTGTTGACGGTGAGGAAGAACTATCGCACGGTGGCATACCATAACTGGAGGCATGCCTTCAACGTGTGCCAGTGCATGTTCCTCATGATCACAGTGAGTCAACGCAACAAAAGATGCTCTATGTATACATTTATAAAAGAGGGTTCCTCAAGGGTTCTTTGGTAAGGCTGATGGTTCTATGTGGAACCAAACCATTATGAGTCAAAGATCCCTTTGAGACCTTCAAGGGTTCTTTGCAGTTCAGAAAAGGGTTCTTTGCAGTTCAGAAAAGGGTTCTTTCATCTTTTAGTGATAATAAAAATGTAGAGGCGTGGTTTGCTCAAAAATCTTTTTGTGCAGCCGTGAGTGAGTGTGTCATTCCAGTTGATCTAATCTGTTGTGTTATGCCATTACATGTCAAATTTGAATAAGGCCAGTACAGTGTCTTGTAAAAGACTCACGTAAGGCCTTGTGTCAGTTGAGAACTGTTTGCTAAGTCAGCCGATCTCAATTCTCTCCTCAGGGACCCCCAGCCTTTCCAGAGCTAACAATTAACACAATAATGACACCTATGGAATTTTAACAATATAATATGACTAACCAGAATAAAACACAGTGTATGGTTCTTCAAAAGGTTATTTGTAGAACCTTTGAGATTGACAAAGATTCTTTAAAGAACCATTCTCCATAAAGGTTCTATAAAGAACCATTAAAAAGAGTTCTCAATAGCACCGAAAAGGGTTGTAAGCATAGCGGAACCCTTTTTGGTGCTACTGTATGTAGAACCATATTTGAATGGTTCTTTGTAGAACCGTAGGAAAGGCTTCTTTACAGCACTGTAAAGGTTCCATTTAAAACCTTTATAAAACCTTCAGAAAAGGGTTCTACAGTGCCTTCAAGAATTCACACCCCTTGACTTTTTCCACATTTTGTTGTGTTACGTCCTGAATTAAAACATGTATTCAATTGAGATTTTGTGTCACTTGCCTACACACAATACCCCATAATGTCAACATGGAATTATGTTTTTGGAAACTTTTGAAATTAATAAAACATTTAAGGCTGAAATGCCTTGAGTCAATAAGTATTCAACCCCTTTGTTATGACAAGCCTAAATACATTCAGGAGTAAACATGTGCTTAACAAGTCACATAATAAGTTGCATGGGATCATTCTGTGCTCAATAATAGTGTTTAACATAATTTTATAATGACAACCTCATCTATGTATCCCACACATATAGTTATCTGTAAGGTCCCTCAGTTGAGCAGTGCATTTCAAACACAGATTCAACCACAAAGACCAGGGAGGTTTTCTAATGCCTCACAAAGGGCACCTATTGGTAGATGAGTAAAACAAAAGCAGACATTGAATATCCCTTTGAGCATGGTGAAGTTATTAATTACACTTTGGATGGTGTATCAATACACCCAGTCACTACAAAGATTCATGTGTTCTTTCTAACTCAGTTGCCGGAGAGGAAGGAAACCGCTCAGGGATTTCATCATGAGGCCAATGGTGACTTTACAGAGTTTAATGGCTCCTTAATAGTAACCTAAATGACAGAGTAAAAAGAAGGAATCTTGTACAGAATATGCAAAACATGCATCCTGTTTGCAATAATGCGCTATTAACTTTATGTCCTGAATATGAAGCGTTGTTTGTTGCACATCCAACACAACATATCACTGAGTACCACTGACATCCAATACATTTTTATTAATCATTATCCATAAAGTTCATATTTTCAAGCATGGTGGTAGCTGCATCAATGTTATACTTGTCATCAGCAAGGACTAGGGAGTTTTTTTAGGATAGAAATAAACGGAATAGAGCTAAGCACAGGCAAAATCAGAGAGAAAAACCTGGTTCAGTCTGCTTTCCAAATGACACTGGGTGACAATTTCACCTTTCAGCTGGACAATAACCTAAAACACAAGGACAAATATACACTAGAATTGCTTACCAAGATGACATTGTATGTTCCTGAGTGGCCTAATTACAGTTTTGACTTAAATAGGCTAGAAAAAATATGGAAAGACTTGAAAATGGCTGTTTAGCAATGATCAACAACCAACTTGACAGAGCTTGAAAAATGTTAAAAAGAATAATGTGCAAATATTGTACAATCCAGGTGTGTAAAGGTCTTAGAGACTTACCCAGAAAGACTCCCAACTGTAATCACTGCCAAAGGTGATTCTAAGGGTTGTGAATACACATGTAAATGAGATACAGTATTTCTGTATTTTATTTTCATTTTTTTAAAATAATAATACAAAAACATGTTTTTTCTTTGTCACTTTGTCATTATGGGATATTGTGTGTAGCCTTAAATGTTTTGTTAATTTGTAAAAGTTTCAAAAAGCAAAATTCCACTTTGACATTATGGGGTATTGTGTGTAGGCAAGTGACACAACATCTCAATGTAATCCATTTTGAATTCAGGCTGTAACAGAATAAAATGTGGAAAAAGTCAAGGGGTGTGAATACTTTCTGAAGGCCCCAAAAAGGGATCTGCTATGGTTGCTAGCCAAAGAACCCTTATTTGGTCCAAAATAAAATAAAAAACTGGTGTATTGTATAATGAAACTGTTTTGTTTATATTGTTCCTCAATTTGTTTCTCCACTAAGGCAATTAAAGTAAAGGTTAACCAATTACAATGGTTCTGTCCCAAATTACCTATTTTGTGCCCCACTTTTGACCAGGGACAGGACAAGGGTAGTGCACTATATAGTGAATAGAGTGCCATTTGGGAAACAAGCAATGTCTTGGAAAGTTTCCATACTTCCGTACCTCTGTGTCCGCAGACGGCTGGTTTCCAGGATGTTCTGACGGATGCAGAGACCCTGGCATTGATGGTGGGTTGTCTCTGCCATGACTTAGACCACCGTGGCACCAACAATGCCTTCCAGGCCAAGTGAGTCACCTCGGCTGAGCACCAAAGACAAATGAGGAAAATAAAGAGAAATGAGGAAGATATTAGCCTGATTAGTCAGTCTGTCTGCACGTCCGTCCGTCCGCCTGTCCATCCATCTTCTCTGTTAATCAATCAATCAGTCAATTAGTGCAATCAGTTGAATGTCCCTCCTCTGCTGCTTCCTACAGGACTGGCTCTGCTCTGGCCCTGCTCTATGGGACATCAGCCACTCTGGAGCACCATCACTTCAACCATGCAGTCATGATCCTACAGAGTGAGGTGACCTTGGCTACCATCACCTTTACTTAAGAGCTTCCATTTATTCACCACCCATTTATTACCTGAAAATATATATTTTTCAACAGGGTCATAAAATCTTAATATATATTTTGCTCATGTCTTCCAACAGGGTCATAATATCTTTGCCAACCTGTGTTCCAAAGAGTACAGTAGTATGATGCAGCTGCTGAAACAGGCCATCCTCTCCACTGACCTCACCCTGCACTTCCAGTAAGTCTTCCAACTTCCACATACAGTTGTAGAAGAGATACTTGATAACACAAACAGACCAACACTCAGGCTACCTCCCATCTGCTTTGCCATTGAACTTCCGTCCTTTTCCTTGTATCCGTTTGTGACGATCTGTGCTCCTAAACAGGCGGAGGACCAAGTTCTTTGACCGTGTTCTCTCTGGAGAGTTCAGCTGGACAGACGAGGCTCACAGAGAACTTCTCAGGTCATTCCATCTTTCTTACTTGTCTATTGAACCATTATCAACAGTCTCCTTATCTGGAGACTTGGTTTGGTTCTAAACAACCTCTGACCCCTGTCATCACCAGGTCTATGCTAATGACAGCATGTGACTTGGGTGCAGTGACCCGCCCCTGGGAGATCTCCAAACAGGTGAAATGTTACAAAACTTCTGCTTGTGTCCCAAATGGCACCCTAATCCTTGTATAGTGTACTAGTTTTGACTAGACATCATTGACATCATTGACATCACTTTGAAATCCCCCTGCAGGTTGCGGAGTTGGTGACCAGTGAGTTTTTCGAGCAAGGTGACAGGGAGAGGTCTGAGCTCAAGTTGACTCCAGCGGTAAGCAGTACACAGTACTACTGTAACACCTCCCTTCAAACTACACTTCCCTTCAAACTACACTTCCTGTTAAACTACAATTCCTTTTACAACTTCACTTCCCTTTCATCTACACCTGCCTTCAAAATAAACTTCCCTTCACTACACTTCTCTTCAATGTCAGATCATCAACTGATATTAACGCTCCATCCACTACTACCTTGATTCACTTGAGTCCAAATGCCATTAATGCACCTTTCGCCTGCACAGCATTTAGGAAGTAGACTTTTATCTTTCGTTCTGCTGAGCCTCAGTATCTTTCTAACACCCTCTGGGTTCCGAAAAGTTAGCCTTGATGTAGGGAGTTCTTTCTTTTGATATTCAACTGTTGGGATGAAATGACTAAAGTTAGTTAAGTGATTAGGAGTGCCTTTAATGGTGGATGATACTGGAACAGCAGTTTCTCTTCCTGATCCCCCCCCCCCGTCCGTCTCTCTCTTCAGGCCATCTTCGACCGTAATCGTAAAGACGAGCTGCCCGCCCTGCAGTTGGAGTGGATAGATGGGATCTGTGAGCCCCTCTACCAGGTAAAGGACTCACCTGTTCTAAACCCACCTAGGCTGTTTGTTACTGACACACCAAGTTAAAAGAGAAATCCAACGCAATAAAATCGATGTACTTTCGTTTAGTCTAGACCTGTATGTTTTCACAGTATGATGTCTTCTGAAATGTCTTTATTTCATCCCTTTTTTCAGTCATCCTGCATGAAATGAGCCTGTGTGTGTCTATGATACAGCCCCTTCTAAGTCAGTCTCCCACACTGTCTCCCCTCTAGGCTCTGATGAAGCTAAACGTGAAGCTGAAGCCTATGGTTGATGGGATAGCAGCCAACCGCATGAAGTGGAAGGAGCTGGGCTCGTCCTATCAGCAGCACACACATAGAACCGCAGAGACCAATCAGAGTCCTGGCTCTGAGTTAAGACCCAACCCAGAGACCAATCAAAATCCAGACTCCAGTCAGAACTCGCAACTAGAGTTTGGGTCAAATTCAGTATTTGATCAGACGCCAGTTCTCACGACAGAGTCTAATGGTCATTCAGAGTTTGGGTCAAATTCAGGATTTGATCAGACGTCAGTTCTCACTACTGAGTCTAGTGGTCATCTGGGGTCAGATGGAAGTATAGGGTCTGGTCAGCAGTCTCAGGGGCAGGGGGCTGAGGTTTGAAGAGAGAGGGAAGGGGAGAGAGAAGGAGGGAGGAGAGAGGGAGGGGGAATTAGGAGATAGGGAGGGGAGAGAGAAGGAGGGAGAGAGAGAGGGGAATTAGGAGAGAGGGAGGGGTGAATTAAGAGAAATTGGAGGGGGAGAGAGAAGGAGGGAGGAGAGAAGGAGGGGGAATTAGGAGATAGGGACGGGGGGAGAGAGAAGGAGGGAGGAGAG